>JBBPQN010000202.1:0-21748 GCA_038092575.1 Boletus subluridellus | reverse complement strand
CAGAAGGGTCCCAAACATCCTTTAGCATGTATGTTTACATTTCCTAGAAGCCACTCAAGCTCCTGAAGCATCCTATTAAAATAGATGCCACAAAACCTCCTAAAATCATAAAATTAAACATATGAACCTATCCTTCAGTCAAACTACTTGTCAAAGGTGATTCCCTGGTGTATCCTAATGGTATATACAATATATAACAAGCATGGGGCACCAGGATGTCTTCTCATGATTTTAGACCCATGTCTCCTCCTACCCCCCTATGCCTTGACAATCAGGTTTCCTGCCTAGCCCTCTTCAGGGCAGTGTATCTCCACTCTCTTTATGATGTTATAGATCTCATTCATCACATGGAACACATTGAAAAGCCCAGGTGATATGTCTATATACAGAAAGGTACATATCACTATATTTCATCCATTTACACCCATACATCCCTACTAGATACATCTGGTCATTCTGAGGTATGTTAATATACCCTTCCACATGCCCTTTTCATCCAGGATCAGCTCCAGGCATCATGTAGTATTTAGATGATTGCCAACCTCTGTGTGGTCACTGATAAGATCCCCATGTCCCCATATGTTTATATTGTTTAGATCAGAAGCTTGTGGCACCTGTCTAACATACTCTAAATCATGGCCCCAAAAGTTCCATAAGCATCCATTCAGAATGTAGTGAGATCTGAATAGTATAGATAGAGATTATAGTGTGAGAATTTTTGGTGGCTGAAGCGGAAATGGGAGAAATACAGTACAGTGTGTGACATCCACTGAATCTATGTATTCATATGTTTAATTTTATGATTTTAGGAGGTTTTGTGGCATCTATTTTAATAGGATGCTTCAGGAGCTTGAGTGGCTTCTAGGAAATGTAAACATACATGCTAAAGGATGTTTGGGACCCTTCTGAGCACTTTTCCATCAAAATGCCAAAATTCCGGAATTTATTTCTGATTTCTTATTCATAAATATAGCTCTAGAGAGCTGGTGTAGCTCAAATACAGTGATATCAGTGGTTAACCATGTTCTATTAAATATTAGGATACTAAACTACAACACCAAATATCACCAAAAGCGAGGGACCAAGGGTGGTGAAGCAGAAAAGGCTACAGAAGAGATCAGGGGATAATATATTGTTATTGCCCAAAAGGGTAATTGGGTAGGAGTAGTGGCGCTTTTCTGATGACATAAGCATCCAAAAAAGTAGTGGAAATGTGTGACAGCCACCAACCACCAGCTGAATTTGAATTATTTTCAACATCCAGTTCAATTAGCTATTGCTAGCCATTCCACAACAAAAAACATATAAATAAGTGGTAGTTTATGACATATTGCATGTACATAGACTAAACTACAACTTTTGAGAAATAATTAATTGGATGTGGTGTAGCAATGAGTTCCTAGAGCTTGATAGAGTGTGGAAAAGTTGAATGTTAAAACTCCGGACTAATTGGGATATGTTTTGAATGGAATGAATGGTTAGATGATCACAAAATGTCAAAAATGTAGTGTGGCAGCTGTTTTTGGAATGCTTATATAATCAAAAATGCGGTGGGAATGTATGCTGCTTTTAGATATTGCTGGCTGCTGCAGATGTGCTTATGTAATCATACATGGCTGTTGTTGGAATGCTTATATAATCAGGCTTAAAGCAGCCTGTCTCTGTACTGTCCATATGTGGCACAAGATTTCACAACTGCTTATGTAATCCAAAAGTGGCCATAAGCCATATCTGGCCACCTCAGATCTGCTTATGTAATCATGCTGAACCCCTGTCCCCCTGCTGCACATCTCTGGCATCTGGCTGCTCACATATGTAATAAAAAGTGGTCCTAATACATACAGGCTGCTTGCTTAGAGGCTTTGTCTGAATCTGGTTGTGGCAGTTGCCCTGCTGGGCATCAATGAGTTTAGTGATACTTGCCCATTATATTAGGTCAAAAACTACAGTTAGGGCTGACCTCAAGACTTGGTCCAATGCATGTCTGGCAGAGTGTGCCAATAACGACGATGACATCTGTGCTGTGAAGTATGCAGAGCAGTGGCGACATGTGAAGGAGCAAAAGATGGAGGAGGAACAGAAGAAGGTGGAGGAGGTGCGGAAGAAGGCAGAGGAGGCATGGAAGAAGGTGGAGGTGGAGGCAGCTGCAAGGCACAGAGTGGAGGAGGAGGAGGCAGCATGCAAGGCAGCAGAGGCAGTGGAGGCAGTGAGGAAGCAGAGGGTGGAGCAAGACTCAGTGTGGCAGGCTGCAGAGGGTGGAGCAAAACTCAGCACAGCAGGCTGCAGAGCACAGGAAGGCTGAGGAGAAGGCCAGAAAGCGGATAAGTGGTTTGCTTACTCATATTCAACACATGCTAACCAATGTAGGCCAAGCAAGTCTGGGCGGAGCAGAGCTCTGTCAAGGGCAAGGGAAGGGCAGTGGAGCTGCCGGAGTGCGAGTGCTGCATAGAGTGTGGATTCGAGTGTGAGCTCAGGCCTGGTGAGTTGACTTCGTGCATGGCATGTATTGAGGCAAAGGGAAAGTGTGTGAAGCTGGGCGTGGAGAAGCTGGAGTGGAGGAGAAAAAGGGTGGAGGTGGAGTTGCTGCAGGAGAAGAGAAAGAGGGCTCAGACAGAGCCAGAGCAGGGTGGGTTGAAGGGAGTGGGGGTGTTGACAAGCACAGAGGCCTTGGTCATGCCATCAGAGCTCACTATGGAGCTCTGTGGCTTGATCTGGGGTCTCTGCAGGCAGCTGGATCACCAGAACTGCCTGCTGGGGAGGCTTGTGGAGCTCAAGGTGGAGGAGGTGTACGGGATGGAGATGGATTTGGAGGAGTTGGAGTTGGAGGGACTGGAGGCATCGGAGGTGATGGAGGTGGTGGCTGACACAGAGGCAGAGTGCAGTGCAGTGGTGCAATGTGAGGCAGAAGTGGCGGCAGAGGACAAGGAAGGAGATAAGGAGGACAATGTAGAGGGAGAGAGTGAGTTGAAGGTATAGAGTACATGCACACCCCTCCCTGTATTTAGTCTTGTTGCATTTGTGATTTCATTCATAGTTATGCAAAATGAGGTCCAGGCTTGTCCAGATATTGGAGATGGAAGTCACGGACAAGTTTGGAGGCATGACTGAGTTCTGTGGCGAGTAGCCAAGAGGTCTCATTGTCAGTACCTTCATATCTGGACCATCATACCAAATACAGGAGTTTACAATTCTGGTGTTGACAGTCTATTTTGGAGTTGAGGATCTCTGCGATCTCAAACTCTGGTTCACCATCTACTTTGACTGGAGGCAAGGGTGGTTGGGTACAGTTAGGAATAGTGTTCAGAATGGAGGGTTCCAATTGTGAAATGTGGAAGACCAGGTGAATGGACTTCATGGATTCTGGGAGTTGGAGGGTGAAGGAAAGGCTGCCAGCCTGAGCGATAATAGTGTACAGCCCCAAGTTCTTCTTGGAGAGTTTCTTAAAGGGCCTAGTAGAGCAGAAATACTTTGCTTTGATGAAAACCTGGTCACCAACTTTGAAGTCTGGTGCTGGAGTTCATCTAGCATCCACAGGTCCTTGGTATCACTTCCAGGCTTTGGGCATTTCCTCATGGAGGAATTGGTGGAGGGAGTCGAGGTCGATGAAGTACTCTCATGCCTTTGTGGAGGTGAGGTCATGCTTGGGGTGGACAGTGACGTTGGGGTGGTAGCCTTTAGGGCCCGGATAGCAACCAAACCTGGTTGGGGTTTTTAGGAAAATCCACGTCTCCACATGATCTGAAGGTTGGGGTGGAGCTTCAAGATTAAATACTATCATTGCACATCGATCAGCACTGATAGCAGCAATACTGGATCTTCGACAACAGTGTTGCCAGTATGTCCCAATACTCTGGATTCAATGATGAGACAGAGACAGAAGATGATCTTGCTGACACCCTCTTCCACATGGCACTAAACCAGAATCAACAACTCACCCAGGTTATGTTGAAGGTTTTCAAGATTATATCCAACACCTCTGTCACATATGCAGACCCCATTCCATATCATACATCTATCCTGACTGGCCAAATGTGGGTCCAGGAACTCCTTGATGGCCATCCAGATCGCATCTGCAACAAGCCAGGCATCCAGAAGCTTGTTTTCAGTCAGCTCATTGATGATCTAGTCTTCAAAGAGTTCACAAGTTCAAAGTGTGTCATGCTTGAGGAGCAGCTTGCGATTTTTCTGTACACCTGCATAACTGGTTTAACCTGCAGGCATGTTGGAGAGCACTTTCAGCAATCCAATACTACAGTTTCTAAGTATGTTTTTTTTTTCCTTCCAAATGCCTCTGATGTTACTAGATACTTTCAAAGGATGCTAGACACCTTTGCATCAACAAGACTATATACAAAGTATGTCAAGCTACTGCATTCTGACGACCCTGTTCCTTCTCACATCCTCAACGACTCTGCTGTATACCCATATTTCAAAGATGTGATTGGTGCCATTGATGGAACTCACATCGCATGTACACCATCTGCAGCTGAGCAGGACACAACTCGCAACCAGAAAGGATTTCATTTACAGAACTGTCTTGTTGCTTGCAACTTCAATCTAGAATTTGTGTATGTTCTTAGTGGGTGGGAGGGCTCAGTGGCTGACACCTCCATGTACCATGATGTGCGCACAACAGACTTTACTATTCCAGATGACAAGTATTACCCTGTGGATGCAGGGTATCCCATCTGCCCATAGCTTTTGGTCCCATACTGTGGTACATGATATCACTTACCAGAATGGGATCATGCACAAATGAGATATATTCCAAGTTTCCTGTGTCCCTCAATGTACTAACCTTCACCCTCACAGACCTAGCAATTCACATGAATACTTCAACCTACGTCATGCGCAGCTCCGCAATGTCATCGAGCACATCATTGGTGTCCTCAAGCAGCGATTTCGGATCCTGGTGATCCCACCTGAATACAACATGGATATCCAAGCCAAGATACCCCCTGCTCTTTGTTGCATCCACAACATCATCTGCCAACACAATCCTGGGGACTTTACTCAAACCAAGTCACAGCCACCTGCTGCAGGATATCCAAACAATCAGACTGATCAAATGGTAATATTTGGGATGTTAGCAGGTGGTTTCATCACAGCTGTTGAATGGGACAGGATGGCAGTGAAGCGGGATGAGATTGCAGAGCAATTGTGGCAAGATCATCTCTCATACATTCACAGTCAGTAGTACACACATTCATGTCCAAAACCACAGGCAATCACATCAAACGCAATCACACCAAGTACATTTATTGTGTCTGAATTGGGGGGAGAACATAGAAAGGCGGTAGACAAACATACACTACATGATGGCATAACTACAAAGATTTCTTGCTGGCCTCTGCGATCCATTTCTTTAGCCAGCTCTGCTGCACCTCATCCATATCCTTGGTTGATGCAAGGACTATGTATGCCTCAATGTAATTGATGTTCAACCCAAAGATATCAAACATTACTACTAAGTCATTGGCCATAAGAAAGTCCCGATCAAGCTGCAACAGGACTGTCCTTGCTGTCTTTCTCTGCTCAGCAGTGTCTGACATGCTTTGTGGAGATATACCAGTTAACAGTGCAGGCCCGCTGGATGCTGCTGGTCTTGATGATGTAGCTTGAATTGTGTGCATGAGTTCCATGTTGGACTGGAAAGTAGTTTGAAGCACGTTGATGTCATCCTGAAGTTCACTGATGTTATGTCTGTCGTAACAATGGAACACCAATGCATAGTTGGAGTTTGTCCTGTACTCCGTTCACAAAGAACCTGAGTACATCCACTGCTCTAGGTTGGTTGTCCAAAGATCTGCCCTCACAAGAGAGATGATAGTAAAGCAAAGAATGAAGCAAGAGAGCTGGCAAGAGAAGCAAGCCAGTGATGAACTCCAAAATACATGGTAGATTGTGTTTGTTCAAGTTAAAGAAGGAATACAGGTGGAGCGCAAATATATATACTGCCTGGAGTCAGTTTAGGACAGGTGAGTCAGAGTGTGAAATAACATAAGGGGAGGCACTATCGTGAGTATGAGGTAAGAAATGTGTCATGTATAAGAAGCATGTGACAGAAGGGGGCGGTGTCCTCGGGAGAAATTGGAAGGGAAAGGATCAACTCAGAACAGAAGAAAATAGAATGGGAGATGTAGGATCACTGGAAGGCTGTGCCTTCAGGAGAGAATGGGTCAGCAAGGCTGTCCTTGAAGGCAGTGTCTGACATCATATATTCTTCAAGGGAAGAGATAATGTCGTCCCAGAGAGACAACCCAGGGTAGTCCAAGGGAATGGTAGGGGAAAAAGATGGGGGGGTATCACCGACTGTAACATTACCCTCCATGTATGTCTGAAGTCCCATCTCAGACAGCTCTTTAGTCCCGGTCTCCTTCATTCTCCTCATAGTTGGTGATGTCCCAGTCAATGGCAGAGAGGTCATGGAGGGGACATTGTTCTGTGAGGTGTCCAAGCTCATCACAGTAGTTGCAACGTCAGTGAGGACAGTCAGCCTGCTTGTGTCCTGGGGTGAGGGCACGGCAGAAAGGACATCTGTAGCACAAACAATAGGGGTGATAGTGTCTGAAGGTGCTACAGTGGTAGCAGTGGGTAGGAAACATGGGTGGGTGATGCATGGTGGAGGAGGGAGCACAAGGGAGGGGACCCAGATGGGGTGGGTGACTATGCTGGTTGGTTGCAGTTGCTCAACTGGGATTGAGTTGAGTGGGGGACAAGCTTCCCCCAGGTTCATTGAGAAGGTTGTGGGACCAACCTTGACAGCTGCTGAAATGTCTCCCAGAGCAGGGGGAAGGTTATTGGCTGTCTGGGATGGCAGTCTGGTAGAGACAAGGATTCTATGGCAACGCTATCTGAGGGGATGAGGGGAACCTGGGTCTGCAGGAGGGGTAATGGATATGGGGGTGGTGGGGCGAGTGGGGACAAGGGTGGACTCAGAGGAGGGGTCATTGTTGTTGGGGTCGATGAGGGTTCCAACGTCAACTCAGCTTCTAAGCTTGAGATGAGGTCATTGAGTGCCCTGGCTTCATCCAACATTGCTGGGAGAGGAGAATGGGAAGGAGTTAGTTGTTCCGCCAAAGATGTCAGCATTGGGAGGAAGGGGGTCATTGTTAAAGTATGCCTGTCTTTCTTCTTTTGGAAGGGAAAAGATGACAGGGTGAAGGAATGACGAGACGGTGGTGAGGGGGAGTACAGAGATACAGTAGTGGAGGCATTTGATGTGGAATGCGTTGAGCATGGTATTCCTGATCTCGAGTATAGCTTGTTCAATGGAGGCCAGTGGCAAGATGTTGGAAGTCTGCCTGGTATAGGAGTGTCCGGCACTGACACAGGAACCTGTCGTGTCCCAGGCAGCCCAGGGGAGAAGGGATTGAATAGTGGTGTAGTGCCTGTAGAGGCGAAGGAGGTGGATGAGGGTGTCATTGCACAAGAAGAGCAGTAGTCTCTCAAGAGCAACCGATGCTTCTTGATTCTCAAGGAGGGTGACATAGACAAGGTGCTGAGCAGAGGGGGGGAGATGATGGATGTGGGTGGAAAGAGGAACTGAGGGAAGGAAAGGGAACGACATGGAAGTTCATAAGAGAGAGGGATTCAGAGTCTGCTCTTTCTTTTATACTCCTTTAGGAGGGTCTTGGCATTTCCTAAATTGTGAGCAGGTTCCCATGTTTGTTTGGCAAGTGAATAGCCTTTCCAGTGCACGAGGTATGGCCTCATTCCCGAGTTTCCCTAATGATTGATGATGGCCTCAACTTTGTATTCTTCCTCACCTCCAAGGAGGTCTGGCAGTGGTCAGGTGAAATTGGGACTGTGCTCCACAGTTTTCCAGTATGGTGATAAGAGAGAGGCGTGGAAAACATTATGGATTTTCCATCACGAGGGGAGTTCCAATTGATTAGCCACCAGTGTGATGACTTTTGAAATCCAGAATGGTCCGGTATGTTGGGGGGAGAGTTTCTTCAAGAGAGTTTGGTGACAGAGATTTTTGGTCTCAAGCCGTACTTGATCTCCTACCTTCCATGGTTTGAAGGAGGATTGTTGTCATTCTTTCATATGTTGTTGGGCAAGTTCATAAGCGGCTTTCACTTCCTTACAGGCTTGGTGTTGCAAGCACGCTCAAGCAAACACTGGCAGGACTTGACAATGCAACACCAAAGCCTTAGAAGCGGTATAGAAAAGAGGAGAGTAAATATAAGAGGCGATGTCTTCCTTAATGCACTTGCAAGGACATACATAGGTCACAAGGCACAAATGGATTAGACTGGGGAGTCCAGTCAACTACAGCTACTTTATATGTGTTACAAGAGTGCGCACAGACCATAGGGTCCATGGGAAAGACTACTGGTTATAGATATATGATAGAAGGCATCATGAGAGAGAGAAAGTAATGATGAGAAGAAAGAAGCAGAAATTAATAAGGCGTGTTATGCAGTGTGTTGGTCTAGACTGTAGGTCACGTGTAGTTTCCCACAATCATGTGCATGTCACATGACTTCAAAGTCTGAAAGATGTAAAGTATGTGCATGAATGTGCTAAGTTAAAAAGTTTGAAAATATAGTATATCATAACACTACTCCCTCTTTAAGACTTGAATTCCAGACAAGTCCTGTGGTAATTAGTTTCGGTGAAGTTTTCATAATGAGAAAAGAGAGAAGAAAAGTCTCCAATGGTAAGGCCACGCAATTTCTGAGGAGCTGAGGGATTCTTTTTATGGAAATTGGTGAATGCCTGAGGGGTGGTGTTAATGATATCACTGGATTCCCATGTCCTGTCAGATTCATCGTAACCTTTCCAATATATGAGATATTGAAGCTGGTGGCCTTTGAGATGACATGCCACAATGTAGTCTATTTCAAACTGTTCTACTCCTTATTTGTCAACTTCGATTGCATCTGGGCGTGAGACTGGTTGACCCGGTAGGGTTGCCCAATAAGGTTTAATGTGTGAAATGTTAACAGTAGGGTGAATATGAATGGAGTTTGGCAGTTTGAGTTTGACAGCATTAGGAAGGACTTCAAGGATTTCATATGGGCCAATTCATTTCTAAGTCAACTTCTTTGCCATGTAAGGGAGCTTCAAATGTTTGGCTGAAAGCCAAACCCATTGTCCTTTCTTGTAATTAGGAGCATCGGATCTTTTGTTTTCCAATTGCTTCTTCATTCTTTCTCATGCTTTCTCTAATGTGTCTTCTACTTCTTTATGGGATTTTCCCATCTCCATGCCAAATTCTTTCCCCATGCCCTTAGCTTTCCCTTTGAAGCCCATGCGAGGGGTGTAGTTTCATGTGATGTTAAAAGGGATAGTGCTGGTGGCGGTGGTGAGAGAATTATTGTGATGGAATTGAGCAACTTTGAGCCAATTGGCCCATTCTGTCTGTCGCTTTGCTACGTAAGAGCAGAGATACTGTTCAAGTTCTCTATTAATACGCTCTGTTTGTCCATCAGTTTGTGGATGATAGGCAGTGGAAATCTTTTGGGAGATAGATAGAAGATTACATAATTCAGAAGTAAAGTCCAAAATGAACTGGGGACCTTGATTGGAAATGATTGTGGAAGGGAGTCCATGGATACACCAAATATTGTCTCTAAAGATAATAGCTAAGTCCTTGGAAGAAATGGTGTTGTAAATGGGAATAAAAACAACTTCTTTGGAAAATTGATCAATGACAATGCAAATGGCAGTATAACCATGGGAAGCGGGTAAACCCGTAATGAAATTGACAGATAAATCTTCCCAGGGTTGTTTAGAAGCAGGTAAAGGAAGGAGTTTTCCTGCTGGTGCCTTTGACTTTCCCTTTGTTTGGGTGCACACTTGGCAGCTGTCTACATAGTTTTTGATATATTTAGTGACACCAGGCCATGAGAAATAGCAAGTGAGAAGATGAGAAGTGCAGGCTTGATCCAAATATCCACCAATAGGAGAATCATGACAAATCGTGAGAAGTTCTGTATGTAAATGTTCAGGAACAAAGACTTTGTTTTTGTTGTTTTTGAAAATATTGTAATCATAATCTTAAGTGTATTCATTAAAGAATTCTTCTCATATTTTTTCTGATTCTTTTATGATTTTATTGTAGAAAGAAGAAGAGAGTTTGATATTGTTAATAAAAAGAGAAGGTGGAAGGATGGTGATATTCTGGTTGTGATCCTGAATGGCATCACCATGGTGTGGTTGGCAAGATAAAGCATCTGCACAGCCATTTGATGTACCAGGTTTGTAGATAAAAACATAATTGAACTCTTGAAGGAGTGCATGCCATTGAGCTTGACGACCAGATAAGGTCTGGGGTTTTTTCCAGTATTCAAGATTCTTGTGATCTGTCCAAATCTCAAAACCTTCCCTATGGATTAGGTAGTGTCACCATTCTTCCAATGCTCATATAACTGCCAAGAGTTCTTTGTTGTAAATAGGATAATTGCGCTCAGCGCTGTCAAAGGAGTGGGAAATGAAGGTGCACGGTCTCCAGAGACTGTCATCACATTTAACTGAAAGCACTGCCCCTGTGGCAATATCTGAAGCATCTGTTTCAAGACACATTTCTTTGTCTCAATCTGGATAAGCCAATAGGGGTGACTCCTTGAATGTAGCTTTCAAAGAGTCGAATGCTACTTGGTGTTTCAGTTCCCATTTGAATAGAACATCTTTTTTGGTTAGATTGTTCAAAGGGTGTGCAATGTCTGCGAAACCTTCAATAAATCATTGATAATAATTACAAAGTCTGAGGAAGCCCTGCAGTTGTTTGAGGTGTGTGGGAACCAGCCAATCCAATACCCCTGACACCTTCTTTTCCTGCATTTCTACTCCCTCTTTAGATACTACCATACCAAGAAAGTCTACTCTGTCCTTTGAGAAGCTACATTTTTCTGGTTTTATGTAAAGATCATTGTGGCAAAGACGGGAAAGCACCTCCTTTACTATTTCTTTGTGCTCTTCCTTGGTCTTGCCTTTAGTAAATATCATGCAGTCATCAATATAGATAACAAGTACAGCATACATGTCGTTAAATGTATCGTTCATCATTTGTTGGAAAGTAGGGGGTGAGTTAGTCATCCTGAAATACATAACGGTTGGTTCATAGGTGCCTATGGGAGTAACAAAAGCTCCCCTCCACTCATCACCTTCCTTAATTTGAACATTGTTGTAACCCCATCGAAGATCAAGGGCTGTGAACATGTCTGTACCCTTAGGGTGATCAATCAACATCGAAATAAGGGGTAGAGGATAGGCGTTCTTAATAGTGCCTTCATTTAAATAGCGGTAGTCCATAACAAGTCTCTTTTTTCTATCTTTTTTGGGTATGAAGAATACTGGTGCCATTTGAGGGGACTTTGAAGGGTGAATGTAACCCTTCTTGAGTTATTTTCTTATGAATGTGCATACTTTGTCCATTTCCACATCCAACAAGGGAATTACTCTACCCTTTTTGGGAGCAAAGTCTGGTTTCAGATCTATTGCATGATCCCAGGGTTTTCATTCTGGTTCTTTCAGATTCATTCTCAGAAAATACATCAAGGAAGTCATGATACATTTCGGGCACTTTCTCTTTGAGTCCTTCTTCTATACTATGGTTATAAATAAGTTTGATAGGTTCATTAAATGGTCCGTCACCCATAATACGGCAATAGGGTGTGCATTGAGGAAAGGAAATAGTTTTAGCAACCCAATCCATAGTGGGATTATGTCAAGCCAGCCAATCATAGCCAACAATGAGGCGGTGGGTTCCTAGTTTAGAAACATAGGCTTCCAGAACCTTGTAATGGCCAGCAATCTCAATAATTAAAGTGACAGCATGGGTTACTTGGCCTATCGCTCCATTAGAGCTGTCAGCATTTTTCACTGAAATAGGGTTAGCAATTCTGTAAGTAGGAATACCATAAAAGAGAACATAGTCCTTGTCAATAAAAGTGTGAGAGGGGCCTGAATCTAGAAGGGACTTAAACAATTGAGATCGCCAACTTCCATCTTCATAATTTAGTACACATGTCTCAAGTGACATTTCGCCACTGAATGACAATGTGCTTGTGTGAATAAAAAGAGATGAAGGAGAATTGAGGGATTTATAATTAGGAGGATTTCTTACTTGGCGAACATGGGAATTAAGCACACTTTGTTTTAATTCTGGCACTGTGCTTGGTTGAGTCGCCCTTTCGGAATGAGGAAATATATTGCCAAGAAGATCGTCCATAGTACATACAGGAAAATCGGACTCATCACAGTCAACAAGCTCGGTAGATATATTACAAGAGGAAAGAGAAATGGAAGGAGAAACGTAATTGTCCAGTCCATGAACACCCTCTTCATTCACAGACTGATTTAATTTAAAGAGCTGGCCGCCTTCTGCCTTGCCTCTACTTCAAACTTGTCTCTGTAATAGGCTTCGGCTTCTGCCGAATACAAGGATGGCATTGCCACTTGTTGAGCAACAACAGGAGGAGTGGATGGGACGGGAGTGGTGGTTGGAGGGGGTGGGAGGGGATGACCATATGTGTGCTGGGCATGCTGCACAGGTGGCTGGTAAGGTACAGCAGGCACAAAAGCACCTGTCTCATAATCCCATAAGTATTGCTGCTGTACTTGCGGCGGACATGGGGGGCGCTTGTTGGGGTTCAAGTCACAATTAGGCCAAATATGGCCAACCTTATTGCATCCATAGCATGTATGGGTATTGGGCTGAGACAGAGGTATGGCTTGTTGCATATCTATTTCCGTCAGGGCTCCTCTACCTGGCTGTGTACTGGTGGGAGTGAAATGGAAATGGTTACCCAGAGGAGGTCAGGATGGGGGCGGATAATATTGTTGGCCATAAGGCCACGGGGGACGAGGAGTGAACTGGGGGCGATAAGATGGTTGTGAGGGTGGGCCACATTCAATTGCTATTTGTTCAAAGTTTCTACCGATTGCTCGATAGTTACTGCAGAGCTCAAGATAGTCATCGACTTCTTTGCCCGTCATCTTTGCTTGATAGTAGATGCGGAAGTCGACAGCCTTTTTGAGCAGTTCGAGAGCGAAGTCCACTCCAATGTCTGCTTCTTTTACCAGGATGATGAACTCCTGGATGAACAAATCGATGGGCCTAGACCCTTGCCTTAAGGCTTGTAGCTTTTTGAGGCTCTCGTGAGCCAGTACCTCAACCTGGAAGTACTTCATGATTTTGATCTGAAGATCGGGCCACTTGGGCCAAGCTACAATGCATTTCGGCGTGGTTACCATAGATCCTGCCACTATTGGGATCTCAGTTTCTTCTTCTTCAAGGTATTGTTCTAGTGTGATTTGGGCAAAGCCCTCAGCCTTCTTCTCGAATCAAGACAAGACTGCAACCATGTGGATGTGGTTGTCCTGCCAGTCTTGTGCATCAATCCAAAGTCAAAGCTTAATCCACCAGGCATGAAACTTTGAGTGGTCACCATCCCAGTTACCAGGATCAACGATTTTCTTTGAAATATTCGAGCACTCCTTGCTCAAAGTGAGCACATCGAGGCGGTTGATGAGATTGTCAATGTCAATGGAAGACATTTTTTAGTGTGAGGAAGGGGGGCAGCAATGTTGAAGGAGGAATGCATCTGTAAAGAAGTTGTTGTTGACATGGTTTCTTTGCAACTGGATGTATTGAATAAGGCTCTATCCACTTTGCCTCACTTATTTCAGCTACTTCGGCTACCCTAGTATTTCCTCGGCTAGAGTACATCATGTGCCTCAGGCAGTCATGTGTCCTAGTCATGTAAGCACATCACATGATCACTCATCAGCCGGTCATGTGAGCACAATAACCGGTCATCACCCAGTCACATGCATTCCCATGCACTGACCCTTTTCAACCTGTTGTACATACAATGCATGAAACCCGCAGGACCTACACTCGAACAAGGAAGAGATTTGTGATGAGCTCAAGTGACTTGTCTTCTCATTCTAACCGCTCTCTCCGGTCCCATTTCAATTCATGCTTGCAGGTCCTGGACGATCAACGACCAATACACACCACTTGGCAAGACCATGAAACCATGGAACTGATTCAATTCCTTCTGACTCACAAAGCCTCCTCTGGAGACAGCAACTTCAAGACTGTGACGTTTCGACAAGCTGTGGACCATATCAATAACAAATTTGCGTTATAGTCAAAGCCGAAGGCTGGTTCATCCTGTTCATCTAAATGGTCCAAGGTTTGTGCTTTTGCCTTTTCTACTTTCGATCAGCCAAAACCATCCTGCAGTTAAAAGCTGACTTTTTTGCTGTCCAATCTCTCAAAAATGCCTCGGGTTCCAGCTACTCTGACACAAATGGTGCTGTGATCACACTTGAAACACAAGATGCTTGGGACAACTATCTCAAGGTACGTGCATCTCCGTTAATGATCCATTCAATATAGACGATTTTTTTCTAGTCACACCCCAGTGTGAAACACTTTTCCAACAAAGGGTTTCCATATTATGCCAACATTGAGTCTATTCTTCCAACAGGTACTGTGCGAAGGAGGCACAACATATTTCGTCCAGGTGATGTACCCTGATCAGATGCAAACTTGATCAGCCCTACTGCAGCTCTGCCCACCACCAATCCATCTTCGTCCTTTCACGGCCAAATATTCCTGCCGATCACATTTGGTGTCGGTCCATTCATTAATCCAGCAGCAGCTGGCAGCCCTAGCTACCACTCGTCATTCCCTGCTATTCCCGCTGCCTCTGACTTCGTCTTTGATACCACCATTCCCACCACCTTGTCCACCTCCTTCTACAATGCCGCCATTCCTGCCGCCTTGTCCACCTTCTTCTACAACACCGCCATTCCTGCTGCCTCATCCACCTCTGTCTATGGTGCTGCTATTCCCACCACTTCATCCACCTCTGTCTACAATGCCGCCATTCCCACCACCTCATCCACCTCTGTCTACAATGCTGTCATTCCTGCTGCCTCATCCACCCCCATCTACAATGCCGCCATTCCCACTGCTTCCTCCTCTGTTGATCTGAATACAATTCCACCGTCAACACAGTCATCTTTCTTATCGTGTAACTCCCTTCCTCATGGACAATCATGCTCACCAGTAGCCTCATCGATTGTCACCAGTGTCAGTCACAACAAATGAAAGCACCCTGCGAGTGAGCTTGGATTGACTGCCGGCAGCAAGGCAAAATGCTCATGGCCATTGTTGGCAACTGCACAGGCACAGGTCCAAGCATCCGATGCCATGGGAGACATCACAGCATCATTCAAGCAGGTTGTGGGCAAGTTTGACTCTGTGATGCAATCCCTGTCTGGTGATGTTATCACTCATGCTGCAAACATTGTGAATAGTCTCGATATCCCTGATGAGGACAAGATGTTGTTGGCTGACTACATGAGTGATGCCAAGAACGAGAGTGTGGTCAAGTTTTTTGTAACATTTGAGGGTGATATGCGGAACAAGTGGGTTGAGAAAAGGCTACAAGAACTTAGGCAGCCTACATTCTGGTAGTATTGTGTCTGTATTCTACTTGTCATGTCCTTGTCCTTGCTGCTATGTCATGAACTATGCAATATGCATCCTGTACATCAACCCCTCTGTGTATAGTGTCCAACCTATGTTTACATGACTTGTCCTGCTGCCTGGTATTGCCTAAGTTCTGCCTGATATTCCACCCACATCTCCTCTGCAATCAGCTCATGCCTAGCTTCTGCTCTTCGTCATTCCCCTGCATTAGCTGGTTCTTCTGCCAGTATCCCAAGTGCTTCTACATCTTCTTCATCCTGCCTGATTCCATTTAGAGCAAATTCAGGATCCAAGAAAGCCTCAGGTTTGAGAGTATGAATATAGTTGTGAATAGCACAGAGTGTAGCAGGAATTCGTGCCTGTATATCCATACCATATTCAGGAGGGAGCTGGAGGATTTGCCATTGATGCTTGAGGACACCAAAGATTTGTTCAATGATGCACCAGAGTGATGAATGCTGAAGGTTGAAAAGTTCTTTCTTAGTTGTTGGCCTATTAAAAATGTGAGTATTCAAATGTTTTGACAATAAACTCAACACCTTACTGTAGATTTGCTTGATGCCATTCCTTCAAATGATAGTGAACACCACGATAGGGCACAAGCAAGGCATCACAGGATCCAAACCCTGCATCTCCAAGAAGATAGTGTCCTTCTGTCACCTGAAAGTCATGAATATGAGCTTTATTCCATAGAGTTGCATCTGAAGATGCTCCATCCCATCCATTCATGGCATATATGAAGTGAAAATCAAAGTTGCAAGCAAAAAGGCAGTTTTGAAAGAGAAAACCTTTGCAGTTACACATATTGACATGATCTTCAGGAGAAACAAAGGCATGGATATGGGTACCATCAACTGCACCAATGCAGTTCCAGAAAGCATGAAAATGGGAATCATTGATAATCATGTCAGGAATGGGGGTGTCAAGTGTTGGCAGCTTGACCTGAGATGTGTAGAATGGAGGGGATGAAAAGAACACAGTCATTTTTTTGAAATATCTATAGATATCATCAAAAATAGCATGATAGATCATTACTATCACTTACTTTGTAATGGTAGTTGGAGAATGTTGAACCTGCTCAGCAACAAGGCGTGAGCTAAGACCTGTAACACAAGTGTATAGAAATTTCCCTAGCTGTTCCTCAACAGAGATGCCACAGTGGGATTTTGTAATGCCACATTGCATCAGGATGTTGACAAGACCATTGAAAACATCATGGCTAACACCAAGATTTGTATGGATATGATCTGGATGGCCATTGAGTAGTTCAATAATCCAACCTTCTCCAGTTAAGATTGAGGTATGATAAGGGATACAAGCAGTTTGAGCAAGAAAGACCTTCTGATAGAGGGATATAGCTTGTGCAGCCAGTAGCATCAACAAAAGGACAAGCTGGTTTCTGGGAGATTGATGAATGAGTTGGGCCTCAAGATCCACTGGCATGGTGGTATGGTTTGAGGGAGTGAAAGCCCACTATCAGATCGATCAGTGATCGCTCGCACTGTATGCGTGGGAAATGCTGTGTCAGCCTGAAGCTGACCATGCTATAGTCTACCATACTACGGGCCATGTCGGATACCTTGAGATGATACAAGTTACACCATGTCATCTGCTTGCTCACCCCAATGTGTGCAAGCAGGCATGGTACCTGCAAGCTCACCCCGTCTTTTGCTCCATTGTTCACCCTGTTTTTTGCTCTGTCACTCATGCCTTCTTGCCTGTCACTTCAAAATGTGCCTTGAGCACATACACTGATCCCAAACATGCACCAGGTACGCCCTACCACCATGTCCGAGCCAACACACATCCTAATGTGCCCCAAGTGCTCCCACAGATCCCACAGGATGACATGAGACGGCATGCCACCACATTCACCAACTTGCGAGCCCCACCATGCAACTCACCCAATCACCTTTGTATGAGCCCCCAAGTGCTTGTTCACCACCCCTACCTCACACACATGAGCTCCAGTGCATGGCCCCCCACCCATTCCTTCATCCCCATCTGTACAAGTGTGCACATCCATCTGTGCAAGCACCACCTACCCCCCATCTCAGGCTTGATCCACCATATGAGGCGGATACCCCTCACTTGCTCACTCAGCCCCAGCCGTGCAGGCATATATGTATGTCTCCCCCGCTTGTTCACTGCCGTCCGTATGTGTGCTCATGCACCTCTGTGATGGGCCAACAGGTGCCCTGCCCATCTCAAACCAGGAGTCGAGTGAAACTCAACCCCCTCTGCCAACTACACGATCACCTCCCTCCGCCATTTGTATCTGAGCAGTTGTGGCCCCACATCATCGTCATCACTGCTCACTCCCACTTGTCCACCCACTGCCCCCACTTCCACGATCACCCACATGTCCATGCATGCTCGCTCACACTGATACCTGAAATCAGATTGATACACATGGTGGTAAGTAGTCTAATTGACCATTCCATGATGTTTGTGACCTGATCGCAAGCATTGATCGCACTTGTGATCGATCATTTTGTTGATTGACTGCTCCATGGTGCTTATGGATGTTGACAGTGTTGATCCCCCCAAGTACTAGTATAATTACTACCATGTCTGTCGAATGAGTGAATAAATTTATTGCATTGCTCGTACTGTTTTTTTTGTTACTTCAGGATATGTGGTCACATGACTTGGGAATGCATGTGACCAGTTATTGTGCTCACATGACTGGGACACATGACTGCCTGAGGCACATGATGTACTCTAGCCAAGGAAATACTAGGTAGCCAAAGTAGCCAAAATAAGCGAGGCAAAGTGGACAGAGCCTAAGTTCCCATTGCCTTTGGGAAGTGGAATCAAGATATGAGAAGGTAACTTGTTGGAGAGGAAAATCTGTGAGAGCTGATGTAGAAGTGGGAGGAGGAGCAGGGCAAGATTATTGTTGGACTCTGTTTGTCCTACTGTGAGCCAGCTTGAATTGGTATCTTACAACCAAGCTTGAGGAATGTGGCAAGTGGAAGATCTGAAAAAGTAAACTTTTGATCGGAGGTAATACCTTCTTCTCTGAAGTATCTCGTAATGAGTTCTCTGGGGTCTGCAAAGCCCAGGATGAAGCTACACACATACTATCATAAAAATCTGATACTGACGCTCTACCTCCCCAATCACTTGAGGGACTAACACAGCGATATAAGCTCAGCTATGGGCTGCACGATGACAGTGGTTCCCGTATTGCTCTTTGCAAACAAGGCACAACCCTTGTGCAGCTATCACCTCAAAGGAGGGACTGAGAAGGTTCTAGGTAGTGAGACAAAAGCTTGGGGTACTGCCCCACATTCTAAAACAGCGAATGTAAAGAAAAGGAAAACTCATAAGGACAAGTGGCTGCTCTTTAGCCCTAGAGTCTGGGCAGTGTAATAGTCTAATCCAAGTGTTGCGAGCGCACTCGAGCAAACACTGGCAGGACTTGACAAGGCAACACCAAAGCCTTAGAAGCAGGATAGAAAAGAGGAGAGTAAAGATAAGAGGCAATGTCTTCCTTAATGCACTTGCAAGGATGTAGGTTACAAGGCACAAATGGATTAGACTGGGGAGTCCAGTCAACTACAGCTACTTTATATATGTTACAAGAGTGCGCACAGACCATAGGGTCCATGGGAAAGACTACTGGTTATAGATATATGATAGAAGGCATTGTGAGAGAGAGAAAGGCGATGATGAGAAGAAAGAAGTGGAAATTAATAGGGCATGTTATGCAGCATGTTGGTCTAGACTGTAGGTCATGTGACTTCGAAGTCTGAAAGATGTAAAGTATGTGCACAAATGTGCTAAGTTAAAAAGTTTGAAAATATAGTATATCATAACACTTGGGAGATGGATTTGAGTCTAGACTTGAGGGCAGGTAGGAAGGTCTTTCCCAGAGGGGGATAAGCTTGTGGTTCATATCCCATTAATAAGACAAAGGTGGTTTTGCTGGTTATGGAATGGATGGCAGAGTTGTGGGCATATTCCACCATGGGGAGCATTTCTAGCCATGTTCAAGGGGAGTTTGTGCAAAAGATGCATAAGAACATTTCTAATTCCTGGTTGTAATGCTCAGTTTCTCCATCAGTTTGGGGATGGTATGCTGTGGAGAGGGATATGTCATATTCCAAGAGGCGAGTGAGCTCCCAAGCAAAGGCTGATGTGAACTGAGGTCTGTGGTCAGAGATCAATTCACCATGGAGGCTGAAGCGACAGAACACTTTTGAGAAAAACAACCAGGCAATGCCAGCAGCATCAATGGTTTTTGCACAAGGAGTGATGATTACCCCCTTACTACGCCCATGGTTGACCACGACCATGATAGAGTCAAACCCGTTGATGGAGGGGAGATCAGTGATCAGGTTGACCGAAATGTGAGAGAAGGGGCAGGAAGTTGCCACTGGGAGGGGAACGAGGGGTGGAACAGTCACTTTGTGGGATTGGCAGACTGCACAGCCCATGACAAACTGCCTAACATAGGACGAAAGTCCTGGCCACCAATAGTCGTGGGACAAGAGGGTGGTGGTGTGGAGGTGGCCACCATGGCCTCCAGAAGGGGAGGAATGGGCTGCAACCACCAGGTTGTGCTGAGCAGGCTCCAGGATGTACAGCTGCTCTTTAAAATAGAGGTGTCCATCAGAGAAGGTCCAATCCAATGGGTGTGATTGCTTGAAGAGGGGTTCCTCAGCCTCCATCTTATGGAGGGCATCCAAAACCAGGGGGTCCATGGAGGATGAGTCTCAGATTTTCGAATCAAGGGCCACATTGATTGCCTTAATAAAGGCATCTGAGGGAAGCACTTGAATATCCTTGTTGTCCTCTGAAGTGTTTACATCATGCTGTTGTGACAAGGCATTGGCAGGAGCCATCTGGCCTCTGGATAATGTGACGTATTCCAAGTTGAAATCCTGTAGGAACAGGAGCCACCTGGCCTGTCATCAAGACAATTTCCTTGGTTCCTTGAAGTAGGTGAGGTTCTTGTGGTCAGTGAGGACCTTTACTGGGTGGGGGGATCCTAGGAGGTACTGTCACCAGTCCTCAAGTCCTTGAATTACAGCGAGGAGTTCTCAGTCAAAGATGTCATAGTTTCTCTCAGCAGGAGAGAAGGTCTGGGAAAGGTAGCCACAGGGCTGTAACTCTCCATTCACGTCTGTCTGCATGAGAACTGCTCCTAAAGCGGTTAGAGAGGCATCGGTCATCAGGGTGAATGGCTTTGAGGTGTCAGGAAAGGCCAGTACGGCTCATATGGTGAAAGCTTTCTGTAGGGTCAGAAATGCTTTTTCCTGGGATGGAGTCCAGTTCCAAGGGGCACCTTTCTTGGTTAAGTTGAGGAGAGAACAGGCTATGTCTGAGAAGGAGGGGATGAATTTCCTGTAGAAATTGCAGAACCCCAGGAAGGAATGTATTTCTTGGGTATTGGCAGGTCTGGGCCACTCCTTGATTGCCTGTAATTTGGTGCGATCCATCTTGACTCCATCCTTGTTGATGATGAGTCCCAAGTAGTTCACCTCTGATGCCGCAAATGTACATTTCTCTAGTTTTAGGAACATCTCATGTTCCCTAAACCTTTTGAGCACTTTCCAGGTCCTTTCCTTGTGGAGTGTGGGGTTGGAGGAATGGATAAGGAGGTCGTCCATGTAGATGATTAACCATCCTTCCGCAATGTAATCCCTGAATAGGTCAGCCATGAAGGCTTGGAAAGTGGCCAGAAAGTTGCACATCCCAAAGAACATGACCATTGGTTCATAGAGGCCAAAAGGGGTAATGAAGGCCGCATTCCATCTGTCCTCAGGTTTGATGAGGATATTGTTGTATCCACACTGTACATCGAACTTTGTGAAAATGGAAGACCCTCATACCCAACCCACCAGATCAGTGATGAGCAGGAGCGGATACACATTTTTGATAGTATGTGTGTTGAGGTATCTGTAGTCCTGGAAAGGTTGCAGCTTCCCATCTTTCTTCTGGATGAAGAAGAAAGAGGAGGCTTGGGGAGATTTTGACGGGGTGATCTCCCCAGATGCTAGGTGTTTGTCTATGAACTCCTTGCACGCTGACCTGCATGAAACTGGTTTCATGCATAGTCAGAAAAGCTACCACCCGAGAATGGATATTTCTACCACTTGAAGCGGTTAGAATCCTCGGATACTATAGGGCTAGATAACCCTTAGTATGATCTACCTTCCCCTATTTTTTATTGGAATATTTTACCAGAAGAATATGGAGATATAAATAGTTTTATTCAACCACAACTCTATTACTACCACTATTAGTACATAACTACATAAAACTGTATACTAC
>JBBPQN010000201.1:0-21787 GCA_038092575.1 Boletus subluridellus | reverse complement strand
GTCAAGGTGTCAATGGTTCAAAGGTATCCACTCCACACGTGCAGAGGGATGTTCAAGGGATGTGAAAGCAGAGTAAGATTAGAGTCTTACAATGCACAGTACAGGTTTATATACAGGACTAGCCTGGGCGGAGGGTAGGTATAGAAACCAAAGCGGATAAAGTACTAGTCAAATACACTTGTGGAATCCGATGGAGAAAGGAGGAAAGGATTCCGCAGGACAAAAGGAGACGAGGTGGAAACCGGAAGTCCGGGATGGAAATGGAAAGGCTGAGCGGGGCTAGAACAGCTCGGGAGCCCGTGAGACGAGAAAGGTAAGTCACAGAGGTAGACACGGAGACTACGATAGGAGTCGTAGTGTCAAAGGAAAAATAAGAGGATAAAAAGGAAAGGAATAAAACGTAACAGTAGATGCGCAAATATGCTAAGTTAAAAAGTTTTGAAAATATTGTATATCATAACAAATATATGGCTTTGAGTGATTGTTCTCACCAAGTCATTTGGATAAAGCAAATGCTTGAGGAAATCAGGCACAAGCTAAATCCTATCCCCATCTGTGGTGACAATCAAGGTTCTCTCTTCATTGCAGAAAACCCAGTCACTGAGAAACGATCCAAACACATCCTCATCAAGTACCACTATGTATGTGATGCAGTGATGACTTTCAAGCAGGTTGAATTGTTATATATCCCTGGAGATGACAATCCAGCAGATATGTTCACCAAGAACCTCAGACATATCAAGTTTGAGAAATTTTGCCCACAGCTTGGTTTGGAGTTTCATAACCTTGCCTTCCCTTCTGGATTGCACGATTGATTTTTTACTTAGGTCTTACAATACTACAGTATATTAGACCAGGGGGAGTGTTGAACAATAGGAGTAGTATTTACCATACTTGTTACGCTAATGCATAGAACCTAGTTGAATGCACACTTGAGTGTAGTGCGAAGACACTTAGAAGCTCAGGGGTCTTGCTATGACTAATCCTTAGACTAATCACTCGTGGAATGACCAGATTCTAGGCAATAGATTGCATAGAACTAGATGCAGAACTAGAGTACAAAGGCGAAGTATTTATACTACTTGGAACGGCGCACAGACCAACTAAGTAGGGATGTGCACAGACCATCTGGGTAAAGGGGAATATGAGGCAGTACAAGAGAACTGCCTAAAAGAGGTTATTCATCCATATCAAGAAGATCGTCTGTAAAGGTGGCATATTGCATGGTCAGTGCCATAAGGGCGAAGCCCTCTCGCATATGAGAAGATGAATGGGTGAGAGCGTAGTTAGAAGGATAAAAAGGAAAGAAATCTGTAACATTACCCCCTTCATATGGAAGAGACTCCAACTCTTCCTCTATACTTTCCAGTTCCAGCTGGGTCTGTTCTTCTACCTCCTCAGTCTCGCCCAGACTGGTCTCCCTCATTGATCTTGTAGTCGGTGGGGTCATGGTCCCAGTCGACCCACTCGTTGTCACGGAAGACACAGTTGTCGGCAATGTGTCTGACCTCTCCGCAGAGAGAACAGACTCAATGAGGGCATTGAGCCTGGATGTGTCCAGGGGCAGCCGTGTGGCAGTATGGGCAGATGTACTGCGGGCAGTTGACCCGGAAGTGGTTGGTGGAGTGGCACTCATAGCACCTGAGACAGCGCTGGGGAGGAACATTAGGCCATGGAGAGGGTTGGACCATTGGTGGAGTGGAGGGTTGGCGACTGACGGCAGAGAGGGCGGGGGAGATGGGGCAAGCGGGGGTGACGATGGTGAGGGGTCCCAGGGTGGGGACGCGGTGGGGAGAGTGGGAATGGCCCACATTTCCTCATTGATTTCTTGCACCCACCGGTGGGCCCAATGGGACGAGGACTGTGGTTCCAAGCCCAAGTTGTCGTCATTCCTCCTGCAAGAGGCGGGTGCAACAGACTCTCCTAAGAGTGGGGAGAGAGGTCACTGGCATTGGAGGGGCTGGCGTCCCCTCGATGCTGGTCCAAAAGGACTCGGCTGACTCAGAACGAGCCCTCACAGGAGGTGTGGCCCTATCGGGGACAGTGCTGGAAGAGGGGGGTGGAACTGGGACAGGAGTAGGAGAGGGTGAGGTGGACCGACCGTTAATGCCCCCATGGGTGGCTCCATGGTTGGAGGGGTGAGGAGCGGGGGCAGTGGGGATGTTGAGAGGGTCTTGGGAGAAATAGATCTCCCTCTCCAGCTCTGACATGGAGAGAATGAGAGGACGAAGGATGGGGGAGATGGCAAGAGGGGGGAGCGCATCAACAACCGCGCTGAACCCTTGGTTCCAAAGTAAATCTAAAGTAAGGGACCTCGCCTCAGCGATGGCCCCATTCAAAGACATGGCATAGACAGGAGGTTGGTTATCTGGGGTCAACTGGGTCATTATACCCCTCACCATGGTGTATGACCGGTAGAGGCGGGTGAGGGAGATGAGGTTGTAGTTGTAGGCAAAGACCCGGTTTCATTCTATGATGAGGGTGGTGACGGGGTTCTCCAGAACGGAGGCGAATAGGATACGGCAGTGGGGAATGGAGAGACGGTTGCAGTGGACAGGGGGCATTTGGGTGATGGCCATTGTGATGGTAGTTTAGGCAGAAGATGGGGATGGGAAGTCCTTGGGGTGGCAAAGCTTATGTATAAGCGCGAAGAAGTGGTTGCGTGTGTTTGAAACTTCCTTCCGGTTCCCAGGTGTTCTCTGCTGTGGAGTATCCTTTCCAGGAAGTCAGGTATTGTCTCCGTCCTCATGTTCCGCAGTGTGAGAGTATTTTGTCTACCTCATACTCTTCTTCTCCTCCAATTAGATCCGGTGGAGGGTCGGAGTAGTTGGGACCGTGTTCTGAGGTCTCCCGATAGGTGGATAAGAGGAAGGCATGAAACATGTCATGGATTTGCCAAGTTTTGGGGAGGCGAAGGTGAAATGCCACTGGGGAGATGACCTGGGCAATTTCGAATGGTCCTTCCTTTCTTGGGGCAAGTTTCCTAGAAGGGTAGCGGAGGCGAAGGTTCTTGCCTTCTAGCCATACCTTGTCCCCTATCTTCCATGGGCGGAACTTGGAAGAGATCCACTCCTTCATGCTTCTTTGTGCCTTTTCGTGTGCAGCAATAGCCTCTGATCGGGTGTCTCCAAGTATTTCCAACCATTGCTCCAGGGCAGGGAGGAACGTTTTGCCGATTGGGGGATAAGAACGGGGTTCATATCCCATCATGAGAGAGAAGGGGAATCTATTGGTGATGGAATGAACGGCTGCATTGTGGGAGAACTCAGCCATGGGGAGGAGTTCTGCCCATCTTTCGGGATGTCCATCACAGAAGATGCGGAGATAGGTCTCTAGTTCCTGGTTGACCCATTCCGTCTCGCCATCAGTCTGGGGGTGGTATGCGGTGGAGAGGGCCAGATTGTATTTGAGAAGTCTGGCCAGCTCTCATGCGAAAGCGGAGGCAAACTGGGGTCCTCGATCGGAGATACACCTGTCATGTAGTCCGAAGCAACGGAAGACCATTTTAAAGAAAAGAAGTGCCACACCTGCAGCATCAATAGTTTTGAGACAAGCGGCGTAAATTACCCCCTTCATAAGGCCATGGTTGACCACGACCATGATGGAGTCAAATCCCAAGGAGGGGGGAAGATCTGTGATAAGATCCACGGAGACGGATTGGAAGGGGCGAGTTGCCAAAGAAGGCAAAGGGGTCAGGGGTGGGGCGGAGGGGTGGGTGTTAACCTTATGGGCCTGACAGGTGGCGCAACCCGAGATGAAACGTCACACAAAGGTGGTGAGGCCAGGCCACCAGTAGTCGCATTGGAGGGCATTGACTGTGTGGAAGTATCTGCCATGTCCCCCGGTCTCACTTTCATGAATAGAATGGGTGAGGTCCTGTTGGGCCAGTTCGGGAACGAAGAGCTTATTCCTGTAGTAGAGGTGGGGGTGGTCATAGATCCAGTCCGTCCAGGCCACTCAGGGAAAGAGGGAGGACCCATTGGCAAGAGCTTTGACAGTGTCAAGCACGAGGGGGTTGATAGGGGAGGAGGATGTGATCTTGTCAGCCAGAGCTGTGTCGATTGACTGGACAAAGAGATCGGGGGAAAGAAGGGTAACATCCTGGTTGTTGCTGGTGGTTGTGACATCATCCTTGCGGGAGAGGGCATCCACCGGGCCCATCTGGGTTCCAGGGAGATGGTGGAAGGTTAGGTCGAAGTCCTGTAGGAACATCAACCATCTGGCCTGGCAGCGAGACAATTTCCTGGGCTGTTTGAAGTAGGTCAGATTCTTGTGATCCGTTAGGATTGTGACAGGGTGGAAGGTGCCCAGGAGATAGTGTCGCCACTCTTCGAGGGCATGGATGACGGCAAGGAGCTCTCGGTCATAGATGTCGTAATTTCTCTCAGCTGGGGAGAGGGTCTGGGAGAGATAAGCACAGGGGTGCAGGTCGCCATTGGTGTCCTTTTGCATGAGGACCGCTCCTGTTGCCATGAGGGATGCGTTGGTCATGATGAAGAAGGGAGAGAGAATGTCGGGGAGATGTAGGACAGGTCGTTTGGTGAAGGCTTCCTTGATGGCAAGGAAAGTGGTCTCTTGGGGTTCCCTCCACTCCCAGGGGGCATTCTTCTTCATCAACTTGATGAGGGGGCGGGCTAAGGTCAAGAAGTCTGGGATAAACTTCCTGTAGAAGTTACAGAACCCTATGAACAACTGTATTGCCTTAACAGAGGTTGGGGACTTCCAGTCGTCAATGGCACTCAGCTTGACTGGGTCCATTTTTACCTGCCCCTCTCATATGACCATTCCCAAGTACTCCACCTTGTCGACATCAAAGGAGCACTTCTTGAGTTTGAGGAAGAGTTTGTGCTCCAGGAGTCATTCGAGGACTTGTTTTGTTCGTTCTTCATGAACGGCCGGGGAGGAGGAGTGGATGAGGAGGTTGTCCATGTAGATGACAAGCCATCCTTCTGCCATCATGTCATCAAAGATGTGGTTCATGAGGGCCTGGAAGGTGGTGGGTGAGTTGCACATCCCAAAGAACATCACCGTTGGTTCGAAGAGACCGAAGGGCGTGATGAAGGCCGCTTTCCAGCGGTCTTCAGGCTTGATCAGCATGTTGTTGTACCCCCATTGGATGTCCATCTTGGTGAAGAGGCAGGACCCTTTTAGTTTGTCCATGAGATCAGATATGAGGGGGAGGGGGTAGGCATTTTTGACGGTGTGTTTGTTGAGATATTGGTAGTCCTGGCAGGGACAGACTGACCCATCCTTCTTTGGGACAAAAAAGAAGGGGGAAGCCTGCGGTGATTTCGATGGGGTTATATTTCCCGATTTAAGGTGTTCATCTATGAAGGCCCTGCAGGCGTTGAGTTCCTTCGGATTGAGAGGATAGGCCGATGGTGTGATCGAAAGGTCGGGAGGGGGGTAGTTCATCGACAACCCTTTTTTGAATACATTCCAGAAGGCAGAGTATTGTTGCGGAAGTTCCTTCTCTACTTTTTCCGCTTTCAAGGCGATCTCCGTGGTGATAGTGGTCTTCGAAACAGTCAAGGAGCAAATGAGTCGCTTTCTCCACATCTGAGCGATGCAGAGGTCTGGGTCCATATCCAGGTACCAGATAAGATATCGCTGGGTGATGGCTTTGGAAGAGTCATGGCAGGGGATGGGGAGTCAATCTGGGATGGTGACTTGTCCGGTGGCCCAATTGATAGTGGGGTTGAGGTCCTTCAACCAGGGGAGGCCGAGGATGACGTTCTCACACCCGCAGTTGATGACCATCAACTTTCGCTCTTCTTCAATCTCTCCTACTTGGAGGGTTAGGGATACCTGGTGTCGGATAATCCCTTCTTTGTTGGTAGTGCCATCCATGTTTCGAGCCTTTAGTGGTTTAAGGAGTCGAGTAGTGGGAATGTGATGCCTCGAAACAAAGTCTCAATCGATGAAGCATCCAGTTGCTCCGCTGTCAATGAGAGCCGTAACGTCAATGATTTCTGCTCCTGCATGTGTATAAAGAGAGAGGGGAATTTGGATCGATTGGGCATGTGAATCTGATATGAATACAGGAGCTATAACGAGAGGAGGAGAAGACGTTGAGACTTCCCTCCATTTCAAAAATCCTTAGCCGCTTCTATCCTAGTGATTGCCACCGTTTCTCCTTCCTCCTCTGGCTGCAGTTCCTCATAACATTTTTTGAGTACTTGTAGGATATCCTCCTTGGGGACGTTCCTTCCTCTGAGACTGGCGATGTAAGTCGCAACTGGGTCTGGAGTGGGAGTGGTGGAGGCGGTCCTGACCCTCTGGGGGTTCCTAGGGGGGCGTGGAGGTCCGTTGTTGTTACGAGGAGGGTTGTTGGTGCAAGAAGGGTGAGGGTGGTTAGTGGTGCGATATCCCTTCTGGTGGCAGATGAAGCACAGGTTGTCCTTCATGTGACGGGCACACTCGACTGGGGTGAGGCGGATAGCATCCACATCCATGGCATTCGGGTCGCGGTGAGGGGTGGTGCGAGTTTGGTGGGGGGGGGGGGTCCAAGTGGACACAGGAATGAAAGCCCTTCCACATCGGAGTCCATCTCTCCTCCTCGCCTGTCCAGCGAACTGGGAGGCCTTCTGAATCCATTCATCAATAGTGGTGGGGACGACGGACACCATGAGGATGGAGTCAGAGAGGTTACTGTCTAGGCCGTTGATGTACCACTTGATCAATGCCTTCTGATCCATGATCTCAGCCTTTCCGGCGAGAAGTTGGAACTGGAGGTTGTAGTCATCCAGCCCATCAGGATCCCTGAGGTTCTGCCTCAATCTTCCCAGATCGATTCGAGCCTTAGCTCCAACATCATATGGGGTAAAGGCTTTAACGAAGCCTTCTGTTACGGCAGAAAAGGACTTAGCATTTTCCTCTACTGTTTCATCTCCTATTCTCCAGTACCATCCTTCAGAGAAGTCCTTCCCTCGACCTTTGCTCATCTTGGCAGAGAGTGTAAGGGTCTTGGCCCGGTCATTGTAGAAGTGAGCGTTCATCTGGAAGTAGGCCTTCATGGCCAGCAGCCATCGTGGCACATCATCTGGGTGACCAGAGAAATCATCCGGCAGACCTGCCTTAATCTCTGACTTGTGTTCGTCGACGTCCATGGGGAATTCTAATGGAGATTCCGCTCTTTCTTTGGTAGTTGGGCTTCGTGGTGGTGGAGGCATAACCAGAGGAACAGTTGGTTGCAAATGATGAAAGTCTATTCGCAATCTGGACGAAGATTGAACGGGAGTGGTTGGGGAGGAGGGACGGGGGGTGGCAGAGTTCCTGGTCCAGAAGTCAGGGTCGTCATAGTGGTAATCAGCGGGTTTGGTGGTCAGAGGTGGTACTGCGATTTCAATGTCTTCTTGCTCTTGCTTGGGAGAGGGAGCTCAGATTCCTCTTTGCCATGAAATGGTGGTGGAAGGGACCTCATGCTGAATAGCAGAGGTAGACTGGACAATCTAGTTCTTTTGTTACGCTAATGCATAGAACCTAGTCGAAGTGCACACTTGAGTGTAGTGCAAAGACACCAAGAAACTTAGGGGTCTCACTATGACTAATCCTTAGACTAATCACTCACAGAATGACCAGATTCCAGGCAATAGATTGCGTAGAACTAGATACCGAACTAGAGTACAAGGTCAAAGTATTTATACTACTTGAAATGGCGCACAGACCAGCTAAGTAAGGGTGTGCATGGACCATCTGGGTAAAGGGGAATATGAGGCAGTACGAGAGAACTGCCTAGAAGAGGTTATTCATCCATATCAAGAAGATCATCTGTAAAAGTAGCATTTCATAAAGTCAATGCCATAAGGGCGAAGCCCTCTCACACATGAGAAAACGAATGAGCGAGAGCGTAGTTAGAAGGATAGAAAGGAAAGAAATCTGTAACAGAGGGGAGCATTTGGACATCCTCATTGTCCTCAGAGGTGTCCACCTTGTGTTGTTGTGAGAGGGCATCGGCAGGGGCCATTTTGTTTCCTGGTAAGGCCACATATTCCAGGTCAAAGTCCTGGAGGAATAAAAGCCATCTGGCTTGTTGTCTGAATAGTTTCCAGGGTTCCTTGAAATAGGTAAGGTTCTTGTGGTTGGTGAGAACTTTCACAGGGTGTGGGGATCCTAGGAGGTACTGTCTCCAATCCTCAAGTCTGCAGATGACAGTGAGGAGTTCCTGATCAAAGATATTGTAATTCCTCTCAGCGGGAGAGAAAGTCTGAGAGAGGTAGCTGCACGGGCATAGTTCTCTGTTGGCGTCTTCTTGCATGAGTACTGCTCCAGAAGCAGTCAAAGAGGCATCAGTCATCAGGGTGAATGGTTTTGAGGTGTCAGGGAAGGCCAGTACTGGCCTTACAGTGAAGGCTTTCTGTAGACTGAGGAAAGACTTCTCTTGGGACAAAGTCCAGTTCCAGGGGGTGCCTTTCTTGGTCAAATCGAGGAGGGGGCATGTGATGTCTGAGAAGGAAGGGATGAATTTCCTGTAGAAATTGCAGAACCCTAAAAAGGAGCGTATTTCTCAGGTGTTGCTAGGTCTGGGCCATTCCTCGATTGCTCGTAATTTGGTGGGGTCCATCTTGACTCTGTCCTTGTTAGTGACGAGTCCCAGGTAGTCCACCTCTGATGCCATGAAAGTACATTTCTCCAGTTTCAGGAACATTTCGTGTTCTCTGAACCTCTGGAGTACCTTCTTCATCCGTTCCTCATGGAGGGTGGGGTCAGAAGAATGGATAAGAAGGTCATCCATGTAAATGATTAACCACCCTTTGGCGATGTAGTCCCCAAACAGGTTGTCCATAAAGGCCTGGAAGGTGGCTGGGGAGTTGCACATCCCGAAGAACATAACTGTTGGTTCATAGAGACTGAAGGGAGTGACAAAGGCTGCTTTCCACCTGTCCTCAGGTTTGATGAGGATATTGTTGTATCCCCATCGTACGTCAAACTTCGTGAAGATGGAAGATCCTTGTACCTGGTCTACTAGATCAGTGATGAGTGGAAGGGGGTACGCATTTTTGATGGTATGCGTATTCAGGTATCTGTAATCCTGGCAGGGTCGTAGCTTTCCATCTTTCTTTTGGATGAAGAAGACTGGGGAAGCCTGGGGAGATTTTGATGGCGTAATCTTCCCTGATGCTAGGTGTTCATCAATGAACTCCTTGCACACAAGTTGCTCTGGGGGGGATAACGGATATGTCTTTGCTCGTCAGGGTACGAAAGTGTCCCGTAAGTCAATGGTGTGGTCATATGGTCTGGATGGCGGCAGTTTGGTGGAATCCTTCTTTTCAAAGACATCTTTGAAGTCTTTGTATGGGGTGGAGAGTTCCACTTTGGCAATTCCCTCTTTCTGTGCGAGGGTAGTGGATAATGTTGTTTTCCTCATGAGGAAATCCAGGACTTTGGAATCATGTTGCATATACAGTACATGGGTCCTATGTGTGGGTTTCTTCTGATAGGAAGACGCTTTCAAGTCTTTCTCAGTCCTAGTGTCTTCGTTGGCATCCAGGTACTTCAACAAGTATCGCTGGGAGAGCACTTTGGGGTGGTTGAAGTGTCATTCTTTGTACTGCCTGGGGTCTATGGTCACTTGTCCTGTTGACCAGTCAATGGTCAGGTTTACTGCCCATAGCCAGGGTAGTCCTAGTATCAAGTCATCCTTTCTGCAGTTTAGGATGAAGAAGTTCCACTCCTCTAGTACTCCATCCATGTTGAGTACGGCGGCAATCTTGTGGGTGATGTCTCCAGCTTGGTTTAACAATCCATCTATGTTCCAAGCTTTGATCAGGTGGGGGAGAGGGATGAGGGGAATCTTGTGTTTTTTGACTACATGTCGAGAGAGGAAACATCCGGTTGCTCCGCTGTCGATTAATGCATTTAGGCCAACAATTTTTGTTGCGTGTTTATTCTGGATTGAGATGGGAATGCAAATAGAATTGCTCTTTGATCCAGAAATAAATACAGGTGCAATCATGACGGAAGGAGATGATGTTGGTCCATCCCTTCCTCCTAAAAATGCGAAGTGGGCATTGCTTGAGCCGGAGTTTCCCCTAGTTTAATAGCATTAATATCTTCTTCTCCCCATACCTCTTCAGCGTCTGGGAGAAGTTCCCCTTTTTCATCTCTGTTTACCTCAAAGGCGGCTTTGAGGGCTTAAAGGATCCCGTCCTTGTTTGAGCAGGTCTCTAGACTCTTGATGTAGGACTCCAATGGGTCCTTCCTCGGCGGGGTACTCGTAACAGTACAAGCCTGGGCTCCTGTCCTAGGAGATCGTAGATGTTTTCGAGAGGAACATCCTTTCTTCTTGCATATGAAGCATAACCCATCCCTGTAGCAACGAGCTCTTTCTTCTGGGGAGAGTGTGAGGTGGTCCACATCCATGGCATTGGGATCGTGGCAGTGCTGGTGCCCTGTCTTTCTAGGTGGTGGGGGTCGAGGGATTCAGTCCATGTCCCTGATCCATGCTAGGCCACTTTCTATCTCTGCTGCTTTGTTGTAGACATCCTCTATCTTTTTAGCAGTCTTGAGGATGTTGGAGAGTGATAGCTGGGTAGCAATTTCCCTATCAAGTCCTCAAAGGAACCATTCTTGTAAGGCTGCCTTTTCTTTGATCCCTGCTTGGGTAGCAAGGACCACAAACTCTGCAAGGTACTTGTCGAAGCCCCCCTTATAATCTTGTCTTAGGGAAGCAAGCTCTACTTGTGCGTGTGATGTGGCATTGTAAGGGGAGAATGTGGTGGTGAAGGCCTCCTTTACGTGGGCGTAATCTTTGTCTCCATGTGGGATGGTCTGATCTGCGAGTTTGATCAGCCAGGCTTCTGCGAACGCTTTGCCTCTTCCATTAGGCATGCAATTTAACAATATGAGGGCCTTTGCCCTGTCCAATAGGTCCAGGTGGAGGGAGAAGTATCTGTCCATTCCTAGGAGCCACCTGTTGGCATCCTTTTCTTCTCCAGTGAAGTCCTCGGGAAGGGCTGCTTTGATGTCTTTCATCATGTCTTTGTCGTTGTCTTCTTCATCTCCTATAGGGTAGTCTGGGTCTGGTTCAGGGATAGGGGGAGGTCTTGGGTTGGCTGCAAGATAAGCCTCTGCGTCTGCTCCAGTGAGGATGGTTCTCTCATATGTTCCTCCTTCTGAGCCCACAGTTTCCTCTTCGGGAATAGAGTACTGAGTGAGACTGGTGGGAGGGTGTGAACCAACTGATGATGATCAAGAGAGGGCAGGAGAGTTCCTCCTAGGTGGGGGAGGGTGACTCATGATAGGGTTACTTCATGAAGACCCAGACACTCATCAAGATTCTGAAGTGGGGAGGGAAGAGAAGGTGGAAGACTGGGCAGGGGGGTGGGGTGGAGATATATGACGTTCCTCGTCATCCTTGGGTTCTCCTGAAAGGAGTTGTGTAAGATTGATATGCCTCGTGTTGACCTAGTGTGGCTGCGTCTAGCAGCGTCTGGTGGAGGAGGTTGGGCTGAGTAGCACCAACGAGTAGAAACTTGAACCTTGTGTTACGACCAATGTAACAATGGAACACCAACACGTAGTTGGAGTTTGTCCTGAGTCTGCTCTAGCTCTGAGTCAGATGACAATCAACGTCCCTAGGTTGATCGACTGAAGATCACTCTCACGAGAGAGACAATAGTGAAGCGAAAGAGAAAGCAAGAGAGCTGGCAAGAGAAGCGAGCCAGTGGTGAACTCCAAGATACACTGTTACAACCCTGTAACAAATGACACCAACGAGTGTCTAGTTCCTATCGTCCAGCTTCCGATCTGCGGAAGGTTCTATGTACAACTAGTCTCACCGTGACTAGCGTCGAGTGTATACTCTTCGAAGGACGAAGAGTAAGATGAGAAGAGGGAAACGAGACCAGTGGCGAGAGGAGCGAGCCAGCTGGGAACCAGAACACACGGTGGATTGTGTAGGTTAAAGTTAAAGAGAGATACAGGCGGCGCATGAATATATATACTGCCTGAAGGCGTTTAGGGCAGGTGAGACTAAATAGGAAATGGGACTTTAGGGGAGGCACTATTGTGAAGATGATGTAAGAAACGCGTCGCGTATAATAAGCACGTGACGTAAAGGGGCAGTGTCCTCGGGGAAAATAGGAACGGAAGAAAACGGAAAGGGAGGAATCGGATCAAAAGAAGGCAGTGCTATCGGGAAGAGTCGGAATGAGTTCGAAGTCCGTGAAGGCGTCGTCGGACAACTCGTACTCCCGTAGGGAGGAGATGATGTCGTCCCATAGGGACGACTCTGGATAGTCGAGCGACAAGGAAGAAGGGGAAAATGAAGTGGGGGTATTACCACTTTTAACATACACGGTAGATTGTGTAGGTTCAAGTTAAAGAAGCATTACAGGCAGAGCACAAATATACAGTATATACTGCCTGGAGTCAGTTTAGGGCAGGTGAGTCAGAGTTTGAATGTAACATGAGGGGAGGCACTATTGTGAGTATGAGGTAAGAAACATGTCATGTATAAGAAGCATGTGACGGAAGGGGGCAGTGTCCTCGGGAGGAAACAGAACATAAATAGGATCAGTGTGGAATTGGGGCAAACCAGAACAGGAGAAATAGGATCAAAAGAGGGCAGTGTCAGAAGGGAACAGATCAAAAGGGCAGTCCTCGAATGCAGTGTCTGGCACTGCATACTCCTATAGGGAAGCAATGATATCGTCCCAGAGGGACAACCCGGGGTAGTCCAAAGGAATGGTAGGGGAAAAAGATGGAGGGGTACCACCAACCATAACAGGGATAAGGACTACGCTTGCGTCAATCCACACAACTTCTGCCCCATATTCACTCAGGAGTAACTCACTTCGTCCCTCTGAGCCACTTACCTCGCAGCTCCAGTACTCCGAGCTAGCATCCTCTTTGATGTGGAATGACTCCACAGCGATATCCTTTCCATGCTTCCCTCAGATCCTCTAGCCAAACTCCACATGCCCGACCCCTCCGACTCCCGTTGGTCAGTCAATGAAGACAGTTTCCTCCATCTCGACAAACATATCTACATCCCCGACACTAATGACCTCCAACTCCAAGTACTCTGGTACAAACATGACCACCCACTCTCCAGACATTTTGGCCAAAACCAGACTTTGGAACTGATCTGCTGCGTGTTATGGTTTTACCCGCAACACTGGGACTCCAACCAAGGACACTACTCTTCAAGAGGTCTTGAATATGACGAACGAGTCGAGATCAATGTCAACAACAACAACAACGAGAGAGATAGTGTGGAAGCGAGTATATGAGGACCACCTGGTCCAAGGAACCGAAGAGTCTACTGAAGATCTCTTGTTGAGTAGAGAACCAAGGGTATGAATGAGTATATTCAGGTTAGAGAGCAGTTCAAGCTCAGCTCGAACTTATATACAAGTACAATAGTTTAGGGCCAGTCTAACCTGATATGGTAAGAGGAATCTAGGGCAGGCATAACCATGTCCGAGATGCGTCACATCGTGAGTCACATGATGCTCGGGAGAAACCAAAGCGGGTATAGTAGGATCAATAGATTGGGTGATCTAGGATCAACGAGGCTGTCCGGTTAAGGGCAGGCATCGGAGTCTACAATCCAGAGGCTGTATCTTGGGTGATGTCAGGTCACCAAGGCAGATATCAGGGCATATAGGATCAACAAGGCAATGCTCAGGAGATCTCAGATCTGTGGGGCGATGAGCCACAGCCCAACCATGGGGAGTTCGATCAGGGAAGATCCAGGGAAACTCCTGGGAGGATCCAGGCCTTGTGTTTACACGGAAATGTAAACGTCCAGGGGAATGTCCAGTCACTAGGTGATATCCATGGAGTCCTTGTGATGAAAGGGAACTCATTGTCCATGGGTGAATGTCCAGTCTTGAGTCAAGAGCCCATCCTAGGTGTAAGGCCAGGGATTGTCCATTATGAAGGGGAATGGTAGCCGCAAGTCGTGATTGTTGAGTATGATCTGGTAATACAATGACAAAGCCATGAGAGCCAAAGGGGAAAGGTGTGGTGCCACCAGCAGCATGTGGTTGTGGGAAGGTCACAGGTGACATAGGTCACAAAACCGTAACACCACGAATATACCTGGCCAGGAATCAGGACATTTGTCAAGGAATATGTTTCCTCCTGCACATCCTGCACCCATGCAAAGGTTCCAAGACACCGGCCTTATGGATTGCTGAAGCAGCTCCCCATCCCAGAGAAGCCATGGAACTCCATCTCCATGGACTTCATTGAACAGCTCCCTGCATCCTCTGGATGTACTACCATCCTCATCATCATGGACTGTCTGTCCAAACAGTGCATATTCATCCCAATGTACAATACCATCATATCTCTGGAGCTTGCAAAGCTCTTTCTACTTCACATCTTTTCTAAGCATGGAGTTCCCTCCCACATCACCTCCGATTGAGGTACGGATTTCATGTCTCACTTCTTCTGCTCACTCAGGAAAGCCCTCAACATCTGTCTCCACTTCACCTCCAGTTACCACCCTGAAGGAGACGGTCAGACAGAACACATGAACCAGACTCTTGAGCAGTACCTCCAAGTCTATTGTAATTACCAGCAAGACAACTGGTCTGAACTCCTGCCACTAGTGGAGTTCACATACAACAACGCTCCAAGTGCTACTACTGGAGTTTCACTGTTCTTCGCCAATAAAGGCTATCACCCCAATATCACTGTCCATCCCGAGCATGACCTCACCTCTGCAAAGGCACAAGAATACTCCATTGACCTTGACTCCCTCCACCAATTCGTCTGTGAGGAAATGGCTGAAGCCCAGAAGTGATACCAAGGACCCACAGATGCTAGGTGAACTCCAGCACTGGACTTCAAAGTCAGTAACCAGGTTTTTGTCAAAGCAAAGTATTTCTGCTCTACTAGGCCCTCTAAGAAACTCTCTGAGAAGAACTTAGGGCCATACACTATCATCGCTCAGGCTGGTAGCCTTTCTTTCACCCACCAACTCCCAGAATCCATGAAGTCCACTCACCCGGTCTTCCATGTTTCACAATTGGAGCCCTCCATCCCAAACACAATTCCTAACCATACCCAACCACCTCTGCCTCCAGTCAAAGTAGATGGTGAACCAGAGTTTGAGATCGTGGAGATCCTCGACTCCAAGATAGACCATCAATGCCAGAATTGCAAACTCCTGTACTTGGTACAATGGTCCGGATATGAAGGTACTGATGATGAGACTTCCTGGCTACTTGCCACTGAGCTCAGTCATGCCTCCGAACTTGTCCACGATTATCATCTCTGGTATCCAGACAAGCCCGGACCTCACTCCACATGACTGCAAGCAAAATCGCAATTACAACCAGATACAGGGAGGAGCGGGCACATGTACACTACACCTCTGATTCACTCTCCCCCTCCGCGTCTTCCTCCTCCTCATCTCCCTCCTCGTCCTTGTTGCGAGCGTACTCGAGCAAACACTGGCCAAACTCTGCTGGGGCTACACCAAACCAAACGATTAAAGAGAAGAGGAGAAGATGGAGTAGAGACGAGGCGGTCTTCCTTAATACACTCGCAAGGACATAGGTTGCAAGGTACAAATGGATTAGACTGGGAAGTCCAGTTGAGTACAGCTACTTTATATATGTTACAGGAGGGCGCACGGACCATAGGGTCCATGGGAATGACTACTGGATTTAGATAGATGAAAGAAGGATTTGTGAGAGAAGAAGAATGATAATGGGAAAGAGAAATGGAAATTAATAAGGCGTGTGTGTAACGTGTTTGTCTAGACCATAGGTCACGTGTAGTTTCCCACGGTCATGTGTACATCACGTGACTTCGAAGTCTGAAGGATGTAAAGTAATGCGCGAATGTGCTAAGTTAAAAAATGTTTGAAAATATAGTATATCATAACACTACTCCCTCTTTAAGACTCGAATTCCAGGCGAGTCCCGTGATAATTAGTTTTGGTGAAGTTTTTGTATCGTGAGAAAAGAGAAGAGAAATCTCCGATGGTGAGGCCATGAAGTTTCTGAGGAGCTGAGGGGTTCTTTTTGTGGAAATCGGCAACTGCCTGTGGGGCGGTGTTAATAATGTCACTGGATTCCCATGTCCTATCGGATTTGTCGTAACCTTTCCAATGTACGAGATATTGAAGCTGGCGGCCTTTAAGACGTGATGCCGCAATGTAGTCAATTTCAAATTGCTCTACTCCTTCTTCGTCTACTTCAATTGCGTCTGGGCGTAAGACTGGTTGACCCAGAAGGGTTGCCTGATATGGTTTAACGCATGAAATGTTGACGGTAGGATGGATGCGAATAGAGTTAGGTAATTTGAGTTTAACAGTGTTAGGGAGAACCTCAAGGATTTCATAAGGACCAATCCATTTTTGGGTGAGTTTCTTTGCCATGTAAGGGAGCTTCAAATGTTCGGCTGAAAGCCAAACTTGTTGTCCTTTCTCGTAATTTGGAGCTTCAGAGCATTTAGACTCTGATTGCTTCTTCATTCTTTCTTGTGCTTTCTCCAATGCATCTTCTACTTCTTTATGGCTTTTTCCCATCTCCATGCTGAATTCTTTTCCCATGCCTTTGGCTTTTCCTTCAAAGCCCATGCGAGGGGCATAGTTACATGTGATATTGAAGGGGATGGTGCCGGTGGCAGTAGTAAGGGAGTTATTGTGATGGAATTGGGCGACTTTGAGCCAATCGGCCCATTTGGTCTGTCGCTTAGCTATGTAAGAGCGGAGATACTGTTCGAGTTCTCTATTGATACGCTCTGTTTGTCCATCGGTTTGTGGGTGGTAGGCGGTGGAGATTTTCTGGGAGATAGAGAGAAGATTACATAATTCGGAAGTAAAGTCTGAAACAAACTGGGGACCGCGATCGGAAACGATCGTAGAAGGAAGTCCGTGGATACACCAAATATTGTCTCTGAAGATGATAGCTAAGTCCTCTGAAGAAACCGTATCGTAAGTGGGAATGAAAACAACTTCTTTAGAAAATCGATCAACGATGACACAAATAGCAGTATAACCGTGGGAAGCAGGTAAACCTGTAATGAAATCAACAGATAAATCTTCCCAGGGTCGTTTAGAAGCAGGTAAAGGAAGGAGTTTGCCTGCCGGTGCTTTTGACTTTCCCTTTGTTTGGGCACACACTTGGCAGCTATCTACATATTTTTTAATGTCTTTTGTGACACCAGGCCATGAGAAATGACGAGTAAGAAGATGAGAAGTGCGGGCTTGTCCAGAATGTCCACCAATAGGAGAGTCATGACAAATAGTGAGAAGTTCTGTACGTAAAGGTTCGGGAACAAAGACTTTGTTTTTGTTGTTTTTGAAAATATAGTTATCGTAATCATAAGTGTATTCGTTAAAGGATTCTTCTCATATTTTTTCTGATTCTTTTATGATTTTTTCGTAAAAAGAGGATGATAGTTCGATGTTGTTAATAGAAAGGGAAGGAGGTAAAATGGTAACATTCTGGTTGTGATCTGTTACAGCATCACCATGGTCCAGTTGGCGAGATAAAGCATCTGCTCGGCCATTCGATGTACCAGGTTTATAAATAAAAACCTAATTGAACTCCTGTAAAAGTGCGTGCCATTGAGCTTGACGACCGGATAAGGTTTGGGGTTTCTTCCAATATTCGAGATTCTTGTGATCTGTCCAGATCTTGAAACCTTCCCTACCAATTAGGTAGTGTCGCCATTCTTCTAATGCTCGAATGACTGCCAAGAGTTCTTTGTCATAGATAGGATAATTGTGCTCAGCGCTGTCGAAAGAGTGGGAAATGAAGGCACAGGGTCTCCAGAGATCGTCATTGCACTTAACCGAAAGCACTGCCCCTGTGGCAATATCCAAGGCATCTGTTTCAAGACGCATTTCTTTATCTCAATCCGGATAAGCCAACAAGGGTGATTCCTTGAATTTTGCTTTTAAGGAATCAAATGCTACTTGGTGCTTCAGTTCCCATTTGAATAGAACATCTTTTTTGGTTAGATCGTTCAATGGGCGTGCAATGTCTGTGAAGCCTTCTATGAATCATCAGTAATAATTACAAAGTCCGAGGAAGCCTTGCAGTTGTTTGAGGCGTGTGGGAACTGGCCAATCCAATACCCCTGACACCTTCTTTTCCTGCATTTCTACTTCCTCTTTAGATACTACCATTCCTAAAAAGTCTACTTTGTCCTTTGAGAAACTACATTTTTCTGGTTTTACATAGAGATTGTTTTGGCGAAGATGGGAAAGCACCTCCTTTACTATTTCCTCGTGCTCTTCCTTAGTCTTGCCTTTAGTAAATATCATACAGTCGTCGATATAGATAACGAGTATGGCATACATGTCATTAAAGATATCGTTCATCATTTGCTGGAAAGTAGGGGGTGAGTTAGTCATCCCGAAATACATAACGGTGGGTTCATATGCACCTATGGGAGTAACGAAGGCTCCCTTCCACTCGTCTCCTTCCTTAATTCTCACATTGTTGTAACCCCATCGAAGATCAAGGGCTGTAAACATGTCTGCGCCCTTAAGGCGATCAATCAATGTGGAAATAAGGGGAAGAGGATAGGCGTTCTTTATAGTGCCTTCATTTAAATAGCGATAGTCCATAACAAGTCTCTTTTTTCTGTCTTTTTTGGGTATAAAGAATACTGGTGCTGTTTGAGGAGACTTTGAGGGTCTAATATAACCCTTCTTGAGTTCTTTTCTGATGAACGTGCGTACTTCGTCCATTTCCGCATCCGATAAAGGAATTACTCTACCCTTTTTGGGAGCGAAGTCTGATTTCAGATCTATCGCGTGATCCCAGGGTTTTCATTCCGGCATTCTTTCGGATTCGTTCTCAGAAAATACGTCAAGGAAGTCGTGATATGTTTCGGGCACTTTCTCCTTGAGTCCTTCTTCTATACTACGATTATAAATAAGTTTGATCGGTTCGTCAAAAGGTCCATCGCCCATAATATGACAGTAGGGCATGCAGCGAGGGAAAGAAATAGTTTTAGTGACCCAATCTATAGTGGGATTATGCCGAGCCAGCCAATCGTAACCGACAATGAGGCGGTGGGTTCCTAGTTTAGAAACGTAGGCTTCCAGGACCTCGTAATGGCTGGCAATCCCAATAATTAACGTGACAGCATGGGTTACTTGGCCTATTGCTCTGTTAGAGCCGTCAGCATTTTTCACTGAAATGGGGTTAGCAATTTTATAAGTAGGAATACCGTGAGAGAGAACATAGTCCTTGTCAATAAAAGTGTGAGATGCGCCTGAATCTAGAAGGGACTTAAACGATTGAGATCGCCAACTTCCATCTTCATAATTCAGTACACGTGTTTCAAGTGACATTTTGCCACTGAATGACAACGTGCTTGCGCGAATAGAAATAGATGTGGGAGAGTTGAGGGATTTATAGATAGGAGAATTTCTTACTTGGCAAACAAGAGAATTAAGCACGCTTTGTTGAGTCACTCTTTCGGAATGGGGAATAATATTGTCAAGAAGATTGTCCAAAGTACATACAGGGAAATCAGACTCGTCGCAGTCAACAAGATCGGTGGAAATATTACATGAAGAAAGAGAAACAGAAGGAGAAACATAATTGTCCAGTCCATGAACACCCTCATCGTTCACAGATTTATTTAATTTAAAGAAGAGGCCACCTTCTGCCTTGCTTCTACTTCGAATTTATCTCTGTAGAAGGCTTCAGCTTCTGCCGAATAGAAGGACGGTGTTGCCACTTGTTGAGCGACAACCGGGGGAGCAGACAGGACGGGAGCGGCAGTTGGAGGAGGGGGGAGGGGATGACCATATTGGTGCTGGGCGTGCTGCACGGGCGGCTGATAAGGTGCAGCAGGCACAAAAGCACCTGTTTCATAATCCCAAAGATACTGTTGCCATACCTGCGGTGGTCGCGGGGCTCTCCGATTTGGGTTCTGAGAGCAATATGGCCAAATATGGCCAACCTTGTTGCAACCGTAGCAAGTACGGGTATCGGGCCTGGACGGAGGCACGGCTTGCTGTGCATCTATCTCCATCGGGGCTCCTCTACCCAGCTGCGTACCGGTGGGGGTGAAATGGGAGTGGTTACCCGGAGGAGGTTGTGGCAGAGGTGGATAATATTGTTGGCCGTAAGGCCGCGGGGGACGAGGAGCATACTGGGGGCAGTATGAAGAGGGCGTGGGGCGAGCAGGAGGTCCACGTTCAATTGTGATTTGTTCAAAATTCCTACCAATCGCTCGGTAGTTCTTGCAGAGTTCAGAGAAGCTATCTGACTCCTTGCCCGTCATCTTTGCTTGGTAATAGATGCGGTAGTCAACAGCCTTCTTTAGGAGTTCGATGGCAAAGTCCCATCTGATCTCTGATTCCTTAGTCAGGACGATGAACTCCTGAATGAACAAATCTATGGGTCTGGACCCTTGCCGTAAGGCCTGTAGCTTTTTAAGACTCTCGTGAGCGAGAACCTCGATTTGGAAATATTCTTTGATCTCGATTTGGAGATCTGCCCATTTGGGCCATGCTACAATGCCTTTTGGCGTGGTCAACGTAGACCCTGCCACAATAGGGATTTCTTCCTCTTCTTCTGCCAAGTATCGTTCCAAGGTGATCTGGGCGAAGCCCTCTGCTTTCTTCTTGAATCGTGACAAGACTGCAACCGTGCAGACGTGGTTGTCCTTCCAATCCTGTGCATCGACCCAAAGTCAAAGCTTGATCCACCAAGGACGAAACTTAGAGTGGTCGCCATCCCAGTTTCCGGGGTCGACAATTTTCTTGGAGATATTCGAGCGCTCCTTGCTCAAAGCGAGTGTGTCGAGGCGGTTGACAAGATCGTTGATGTCAACGGACGTCATTGTTTAATGGGAGGTGGGGGGATGGCGGTGTTGGAGGAAAAATGTGTCGGAGAAGTAGTTGTTGCGCCGCCTGTTACGTTGAAGCTGTACGTAATGGAAGAGTGCAAGTTGGGCATTGGAGTATCATTCGGTGTAAGGGATGTGCTTCTTGGGGGGTGAAGGAATAGGAGGGGGAGCTACTGGAGCAGTAGGAGTTTGTACCAGTCGGGGTTGTTGCACTATTCAGTTTGTGCGAACGCGAGCCAGCTTAATCCTTACTGCGAGGTATCTTACAACCAAGCTCGAGGGATGCGGCAAGTAGAAGATCTAAAAAAATAAACTTTTGACTGGAGGTAATACCTTCTTCTCCATAAGGTCTTGTAATGGGTTCTCTGGGGTCCGCAAAGCCCAGGAACAAACTGACACATATACTAAAGTAAAAAACTATGAAATGATGCTCTACCTCCCCAATCACTTGAGGGACTAACAAGACGATATAAGCTCGGCTACAGGCAGCACGATGACTGTGGTTCCCATATCACTCTTTGCAAACAAGGCACGACCCTTGTGCAGGTATCACCTCAAGGGAGGGACTGAGAAGGTTCTACTAACACAACAAAAGCTCAGGGTACTGCCCCACGTTCTAAAGCGGCGAACGTAAAGAAATAAAAACTGGAAAACACCAGTGGGTTCTCTTTAGCCCTAGAGTCCGGGCAGTGTATCAAGTCTAATCCAAGTGTTGCGAGCATACTCGAGCAAACACTGGCCAAACTCTGCTGGGGCTACACCAAACCAAACGATTAAAGAGAAGAGGAGAAGATGGAGTAGAGACGAGGCGGTCTTCCTTAATACAGTACACTCGCAAGGACATAGGTTGCAAGGTACAAATGGATTAGACTTGGGAGTCCAGTTGAGTACAGCTACTTTATATATGTTACAGGAGGGCGCACGGACCATAGGGTCCATGGGAATGACTACTGGATTTAGATAGATGAAAGAAGGATTTGTGAGAGAAGAAGAATGATAATGG
>JBBPQN010000200.1:0-21882 GCA_038092575.1 Boletus subluridellus | reverse complement strand
CAATCACGATGAACACAAATCCTAAGTCTGCCGATACTGCAGGCGGACCTGAATGGGCACTTATTTTATTGGGTCGGGCTGACTTACCCACAGGGCCTGACCCATCATATGTATGGGCAGAGGAGTCAGATCTGGAGTACGAGCCAGATCACTGCTCTAAGTCGGAGATATCAGACTTAAGGAAGGAGGCGGAGGGCAGAGAGGCGGAGAGTGAAAGCAGCGAGGAGGATAGTGAGGGTAGCGAGGAAGAGGATGAATACAGCGGGGAGGAGGATGAAGGCAGCGATGAGGAGAGTGAAGGTAGCGAGGAGGGGGGGGAAGGTCAGCTTGATCCCAGCATAAAGCCCCTCTTGGCCCGCAAACTCTCAAATGATGAGATGACTATCCTAATGAACGGAAAGTCGCAATGGTTGAGTTGCAAGGGAGCAGCCCGAAAAAAGTTGTTCACCGTCATCTCGAAGCAACTCCGCAACCTGCCTGAAGTCCGCAAATTGGGTAAGGAGGAGTGGGAAACGCGCGAAAAGGTTAGTAGTGTCGACTTTCTGATTCTGGCAATCGAACTGACCATGTCATTGCAATCATAGTCATATCATAATTGGCTGTACAACCAGTCCCGCAGTGTTGCGAACCACAACCGCATCAAGGTCGGGCGAACTTGGTCGGCCCGCTCCGTCATGCAGGAACAGCGGAAGCAAAAAATCAACGATCTGATCGTCGGTCGGTACAAGCAAAAGGTCGGAACCCCAGGGGCGCTTGCGGTGTATCAAAAGGCAGTCAGTCGAGTTTGGAAGGGGCTCACACAGGAGGAGCGGGAGCAAGCGGAGAGGACCGCAGCGGAATGGAATCTAGATCGAGGGCCGCCAGATTATGTGAAGGCAAGGTAAGCAGCACACCACAAATTCTGCTGACGTCTGATCGAAGGTGTGTGTAAGGAACGCTGCACGGTATGGCCAATGGGTATTCCGTGAGTTCACACAAGAGGTATGGCAATCTAGTGGCATGCAAATAGTTTTTCTGGCGGGCTGGAAAGATCAGATGGACTGCACAGTCACTGCAATGTAAGCTCCATGGTCATTTAGCAAAGTGCATGCTGAATGGCCACAGTGGGGACTTCAATGATGAAATCATGGGCAGCGAGAAATTTATGGACTTGGAAAAAGTCCACAGACAATGGGATGATTACATTAGTAGCTCATTCGACAAAGATGGAGCGCTGAATACCGATGGGGAAGCCATTGATGAAGAAGGTGGTGATCCGCAAAATACAAATATGACCAAGAAGCGCAAAAGGAAGGATCCCATTCAGACAGTAACCCGAGAAGATGGTGCAATTTGGATCGGAGAGTTAGGAACAGCCTCGCGGGGTAATTTGCAGATGATGGTGCAGGGATTTCTCACCACACATTACAGTATGTTCTTTTCCATCATTTATCTACACAATAAGAATTGATTATTGTTCAAGGACAGGTGTGTGGATGCCCGACTGGGCATGCACCCTTCAAGAAATTACCCCGACGGGCACATGAAATGATTGCTGCATGGCATATCCCACCTGACTTCCAGTTTCCTGATGATCCAAGCCATCTGAAGAAGTCCGAAGTGATGCGCTTCTTAGAGTTCATCCAAGCCCGACAGATATCTGAGCCACAGGATGTATTCGAATTTCACCATTATCTGGACGACTCGGGTAACATCAAGGAGCCAGTGACAGAAGGTGATGGTAATGACAATGTAGCTGGTGCACAGCTGTGATGCCGCTCAACATCCAGGAAACCAGCTGCAAAGCAGAGTGCAGGTGCACCGCCAGTTGAGCAGTCACAGGATACCAGCCGCCCCAGCGGGTCAGAAGGCCGACAAGTGATGCAGGCCGCGCAACCACAATCACAATGTGCGGAGTCCACAGAGCAGCAGGGGAACAGAAGCAATGTACCTGGCAGGCCACAGTCCCAATCACACTCTCTCGCAACTGCTGATGAGGAACGTGCACGAAATCCGACCGCTAACCGACAACACCAAACCCAAACCCACCAATCTGGCCGACAAATGGTGACAACTACCCGCAAAGGCAAAGCAGTGGCCAGGCCTCTGATTGATGCATCCAGTGTGGATGAGGAGACTAGCGGTAATGTATTTTCTGAAATCTATGTGGCTGAGTAACTAACTGGAATTCAGAGGAAGATCCTGAATCCATAGTGGTGCAGCCTGTCCTTGTCCCAGTGAACACAGGTTCCGATAATGAAAGCGATGTGATTGCAATGGATGGTGAAGGGGCATTACCCATCCATCCTGCATGGTCACAGGGTGCAGCCAGACAGAGTCGGAATGGCCATAACAATACCCCACACCCCACTCCAGCCCAACATCAAATGAATGTAATCAGTCTGCCAGACAAGAACAATTGCACTGCTGCAACTCCACAGTCATCACCCACTCCTCCGATACCACAATCAACCCCAGAGACTCCGACACATCAATAAACCCCAGCTCCTCCAAAGCATAAATTGGGTGCTTCTGCTGCAAAGCGATCATCAACGAGGAAGAAAACTCCAGCCGTTGCGGCACCCATTCCAATCGCTCAATCAAACCCCGTCACTCTGAAATGGCAATCGGCCCCTGCACCGATACAGCAGCAATCAATACCCACAGATCCAAGGGCTCAGTCAGTCATTGCTCCGACGACCCGACAGGTTCCACAGGCAAAGGCAACTAAGATGCGGCGATCACACAAATCTGCAGAAGCTGGAAGGAAAAGACAGCATGATGCAGCTGAAACACGTGTGGATGCCGATGGTGAGTGACTACCATTCTCCCTCACTTCAACAATCTAACGACATTGCGTTTGTACAGGTGAAAGTAACCGACAATTGGAACGTCGTTCCGTAAGGTCCCGCAAGGCACCACCACCACCTGATGCTGATGTACCAACACCAGAGAAAAAGACACCCCGAAAACGCAAGGTGGGCGAAATCAGTCAACCTCCGACCAAACGATGCAAGTAGATGAACTGCAATTTTATTTCTAGCCAGTAGATACAAAGTCATGTTATTAGGAATTGCGATAGATACATGATATCTAAGTATCCAAGATGGTCCCGAAATGTCCTCCGACACCACTACATCTACATCCATTGGCACGTCGCCGCCTATTGCATCATCAGTTGTGGGATTTACCACTTCTGCAACGTCCGACAGTCTGTCCTCCGAGGCCTGTTGCGATGTGGCGTCGCTGGTTGCAGCGACCATCGCAGTGCTATCCTTGTTGGGGCAAGGATTTTCGGACGACTGGAGGTACGACGGCATAGGCGGCTCCGGTATGTCAGCTCTCTCCACATCGGGCAGGCAGCACTCTTCAGGGGAGGTGGTGGGTGTGGGTTGCACCTCATGTGGTGTACCTGCAATTGCTGCGTCGGGCTGGGACACTTGCGACAGGTGTGGCAGTGCGGTGGAGGGAGAGGAGGCAGCCATGGCGTCCATCGTGAATGCCATCGCTGTATCCTGCTCCACCACTGGCGATGGTTGGTGGATTTCAGCCACCATTGAGTGGGCAGGACCAGCGATTGTGGGGGGGATAGGACACTGTGTTTGAGGCACAATGGGCGATGGCTCCACGGGTGGTTTGCCATCCTCCACTACCAATGGTGATGGCATGTGCTCTTGAAGTGCATGGGTCGGGGGGGCATGGCTGGGGTGATGGTAGGGGGCATGGCTGGGGCGATGGAAAGTGAGGACACGGTGGGTGGTTCGCCATGCTCCACCTCCAATGGTGATGGCGCGCTCTCTTGAAGTGCAAGGGACAGGGGGGATGACTGAGGTGATGGTGGGCGGAGACTCCATGGGTGGTCCACCATTGTCCACTACCAACGGAGATGGCAGGCGCTCTTGATGCGCATGGGACAGGGGGGACACAGTGATGGTGGGCAGTGACTCCACAGGTGGTTCACCATCCTCCACTACCAACGGAGATGGCTGGCACTGTTGAAGTGCAACGGTCGGGGAGGGCACAGCTGGTGCGATGGTGCGCGAGGACCCTGTGCATGGTTCGCTGTGATCCACTGCCAATGGGGATGGGATGCACTCTTGACGCACAAGCGATGGCGTTGGCGCAGCTGGGGAGAGGTGCCTAAATGTAACGGTGAGGTGAGTATTCCCCTCCGTTGGCAGTAATCCCGACACGTACTGTCACAACGTTTCCGCCACCTGTGAATATGATGCAACCGTCTCCTCCAGGACTTCCACCCATGCCACAACCTTCTCGAATGTGTGCAATAGCGCTTGGTGAGCCTCCATTGAGACCAGGCCCTGACCCTGTAGCATATACCCTGCACCAGGCCTGGGACCGACAGCAGATGGCTCACTAGGTCCTGCCACGGCTGCAGGGACAGGGGCACCAGGGGCATGGGAGTGGGATCGGGGCTTGCGTGCGGGGCGGTCTTGCGTATCGGCCACATCGCATGGTGGATTGGCGAGGACCACAGTTGTCTTCAAGGCTGATCCTATTTCTTATCTGATTAGTACTGGTTTGCCAAGTAAATAGAGAACTTACATTTGATGAGCACCGTCAGAATGCGTTTGGTGTGGGTGGTGGTGGAGGGTGCCTTCAATGGCCCAGCAGGTGGGTCCAGGGGAAGTCCTATTCAATGGGCCGTTAGTAGTGCCTATTGAGCGCAAGGCAAACTTACATTTGACAGTGATTGATGGGAGAATCGGGTGAGGCTGACTTTGTGATTTTCCCCATGCTCTTTTTGCAGCGGGTGGTGATGTGGAGCATTGGCGAACTTGTGATTGTGGGCGAGATACTGACCGTCCACGCTTCCCGCCTGCATGGTTGCACTGTTTCTTGCTGATGCAACAGCCCTTGCATGCACCCGTCACATTGGGGATGCAATCGATGTGCTTGCCCACGCAGGCGGAGCATGGCAGTCTAGATGAGGGCGACATGGTACGGTGGGGTGAGGATGGAGCGGGTGAGGATGAAGGGGGCAGTATGGACTTGCGTGCTTTCTTCAAGGGCCGTGGCTTGGCAGGTGGATTGGCGTGATCACTGGCTTCTTCTCTGTTGTCCTCATCCTCCCTGTCTTCGTTGTCGCTCACCTCCGCATTCGACCTTGCTACGCTGGCGTTGCCCCATGGCACCTGCATCGCCCAGAGGCGTTTGCGCACGACAGGACGTCCATGCTCCTCCTCTTTTTCTGCCCTCGCCTTCTTCTTCCCCTCAACCTTCTCCCTCCACTTTCTCGCCTTTGCTTCGTCCTCCTCTTCTTCTGCCCTTGCCTTCTTCTTCCCCTCAACCTTTTCCCACCGCCTCCTCACCTTTGCCTCGTCCTCTGTGTCTTCCTCATCCACATCGTCCTCAGCTGCACACATTAGAACATCCTCGTCGACTTCGACTTTCTGTATTCTTGGCGATGAAGACTCACCGCCCTCGCTCGCCGCTTCATTCCTCAAGTGGACCGTCTGGATGTCCAGGCGCTTCCTCCACGGATGGTTAGGAAGGTCCGTTGGACCACACCTTGCGATATGTTGCCAGTCTGGCCAGACCGATGGTTCTGTGGGCCAATATTCATTGATGGCGATGAGGAGGTCGGGTATGTGGTCAGCGAGATGGACAATGCCGCATACAGTCGCCTTCGCAAGGTGAGCACGTCAGCTCAATATTCCGAGCGAACAAAGAGCATACTCACCATTGAAGTCTCTATGATCTGCATCGCGGCCCTCCAGTCCCTCTTTTTTGCCCGAACAACATAGGTCGTCATGACAGACGAGATGGTGGCAGCGGTGTTGATAAGGATTTCGTCGGCATTCATTGTGGGCAGGATGAAAGCAGGGAAAAGAGGTGAGGTGGTTGTTGAGTGTGAGGAAGAGTGTTGTGGTCAATGGAGAAAAGATCAGGGCCCAATGAAAAACAATGTTTAGTAAGTTCTCATGGTCCAAGCCCCACTGGCATGCCCACACAATAGCCGACAGTTCAGTGCTGTGTTCTGATACCAACGTCCCTAATTCCGTACAGTTTGCCACTCCCATCCATGGATACACATCGCCGCCAAGTCAGATTTTCATCAACAGGTCAGTTCACAGTTTTTCTTTCACATCCTACACTCACTTCGGTGTCAGCGGAAATGTACATGCCTCCGAAAAATGCGCCGATCGCCACTCAATACTCTCATGGAAAACCAGGTTTGGCTAAAGTCAATTTCCCACCAGCACCGGACAGTGATGATGATGATGACAATGACAATGACAACAACAAGAGTGATGACGACGAAGATGACAACATGCCCCCTCCAGTTGCAAGTGGTTCGGGTACCGCACTTGCGGAAATTGATTTTGTGTTCCACCCAACCAATGACAGCGATTCCTCTAGCAGATCAGTCACTGAAACATCCCTGCCTACCGTCACATACGCTGACAATCAGGATGATGCCAGCAAATCATCACCGCCTCACCTGATGACTTTGACCAGCATCCGCCTGAAAGACACAGCAAGCAGCACGTCCGTGACGCAACTCAACGACGACGATATGGAAATGGATATTTCAGGTAAGCAACTAGTATTTCACCATTGTTCCAACTTCTCCCTGCTCTAACACTGTGGTCCAGACTATGTACATCATCCCGCTGACAATGACACTCTTCATGCGGCTTCGCCTCCATGGGCCTGCCATCTCAGGCCAATGCTGCGGGATTTTGCACCTGAGGTGCTGGCATTTCAGGATGCAGATCATCACGCGGAAAAGGCAGCGCAATTCCACTCATCTCTGGAACTGTTGAGTAAGTGTTTAGGTCGCTCACTAATATTCATTCTGACTCATTTGTTTCTCTTAGGCAGTACCTGCTTGGCTGATGAGCAGCAGCGCCTTCACAGTGAGGACTTCAACATCCCTGACAAGTTCGCACCTGGTAAGTCAGTCGCATCCGACGAGATCGATGTTAATCACAATATATTGCAGATACCTTGGCAGCCTGCAAAGCCTCCTCAACGCCGATACCATGTCATAGCCGGCTTGATGAGGACATATTGAAGGCCATTGCATCTTGCGAGCAGAAGTTTGTACAGGCATCAAGGGAAGGCCGGAAGTTGAAACGAGAGTTGAGTAACCTGTGTGATCGACTAGATAAAGTTCGCATCCAGCAGGCAAAAATGAATTTAGGCTCGTAGTAGTTAGTACGATAATATATCTGATGTAATCTTCTCCTTTTCGCAGCGAGCCCACCCCTTGATAAATGTGCCACAGCATGCCATAGCAGGCCCACTCATGTGTATATCCTATGTTATCCACTGGTGGGCCACACATATGTAGTACAAATCCTATGTGATCCCCTGGCGGGCCCTCTCGTGTATAGCACATTCTATGTTATCCTCTAGAGGGCCCGCTTGTGTGTAGCACATGTCCTCTGCGATCCTTTGGCAGGCCTGCTTGTGTGTAGCATATATCTTAGGTGATCCCCTGGCAGGCCCACTCATGTGTAGTATATGACCTTTGCGATCCTCTGGCAGGCCTGCTCGTACGTATCATATGTCCTATGTGATCCTCTGGTGGCCTGCTCGTGTGTAGCATATATCTGACACAATCCCCTGTGTGGGCCCGCCCGTGTGTAGTATATGTCCTATGCGATCCTCTGGTGGGCCCGCTCGTGTGTAGCATATATCCAATACAATCCCCTGGGCGGGCCCGCCTGTGTGTAGTATATGTCCTATGCGATCCTTTGGCAGGCCCGCTTGTGTGTATTCTAAATCCTACATGATTCCCTAGCAGGCCTGCTCGTGTCTAGCACATATCTGATAGAATCCCCTGTGTGGGCCCACCCATGTGTAGCATATACCCAATGTAATCACCTCGTGGGCCCGTTTGTGTGTACCATATGTCTTAGGTGATCCCCTGGCAGGCCCACTCATGTGTAGCATATATCCAATACAATCCCCTGGGCGAGCCCGCCTGTGTGTAGTATATGTCCTTTACGATCCTTTGGCAGGCCTGCTCATGTGTACCCTAAATCCTATGTGATTCTCTGGCGGGCCCGCTTGTGTCTAGCACATGTCCGATACAATGCCCTGGGTGGGCCCACCTGTGTGTAGTATATGTCCTATGCGATCCTCTGGTGGGCCTGCTCGTATGTAGTACAAATTCTATGTGATCCTCTGGCAGGCCTGCTCGTGTGTAGTATATGTTGGATGTGATCCCCTGGCAGGCCCCCTTGTGTGTAGCATGAATAGTCTTGCAAGCCACTTCAGTGGGCCCATTCGTATGTGTGAATAATCTTACCAGACATTTCAGCAGGCCCGCTCGTCCATGCTAACATCATAGGACAATGCTTCAGCGGGCCTGCCCGTCTATTGCTGTGAGTCCTTAGGAGGTCCCAGTGGGCCCACTCGTACATGTGAACACTCTCACCCCACGTTGCAGCGGGCCCGCCTGTTTGTTGGTCTGAGTCCCTAGGAGATCCCAGCAGGCCCACTTGTTTGTTGCTACAAGTCCTTAGGAGATCCTAGCGGGCCCACTCATACGTCTCAACTTTCTCACCAGACAGTTCAGCAGGCCCGCCTGTTTGTGTACTATCACGCAAAAAGTCACACCCAGGCCTGCCATGGGGTCATCATTTCGAAGGCGATGTTGTCAACCTGGGGTGCTCGTCTCTCTCGGAAAATGTGACTACATGGGCTCTTTGCATGGGATAGAGGTGGCAGTGGACCGGAGCTAGACGATGTGGTAGCAAATGTGTTTGGGCTGGCGACATGGAGGGAGAGTGATGATGTCATTGGTGTAGGTTCAGCGTCACGTTTGGCTTTCTCCCAACATTCTTCAAACTCCTCCCATTGTCATTGGGGCACAACTACAAAGAGACGAAACTGGGCACTCTTGAATGCAGGTGGCTTCGAAGTCTTGCGATTGCTGCCACCACTTGGGAAACACTCAGCATAAAAGTGGGGATCATCGTTGGACTGTTTTGCAAGGTCAATCCATTTCATGTTGTGAACCATGAACTCACCCTGGTGCCATGCAAATGATGGGTAATATGATTGGATACTGGACACGATCATAGAGAGGGCTATTTTCACAATATCTGGTCCAGAGCTGAGGGCATCAACGCCTTTCAAGCCCTCACAGATACTCTACAAGACTGGGTTAGTAATAAACACTTCTTTTTATAGCAACCATTACTCACACCAATGATGTTTCCGCATGTGCAGCTGGCCTTATTGCCATCCTCGTAAACTGTGGTAATCTCGAGTGAGATTGTCTCTGGTGATGGGAGGCCCTGGGCAGCATTTGCCCAGCAACTGTGTTGGGCCCCATACTGCAGATGCTGTGGTCCATACCCTACAGCAGCCATTGGGAATGACGCTGCGTGGTTAGAAGGCTGAGCGACAGGGAACTGCAACTGGAAATGTTGTGGTTGTGCCCATGCAGATGGAACACGAACTACCAGGCCTCTGCTATGCATCGGCTGAGGATGGGGTGCTGCAACGCTATTATACTGTGAGGGTGGGGGCAGGGGTGGCATGACAAGACTGGCTTGTTTTGCCTTGGGGGTAGGCATGGCCATGACTTGCGGCAGGTTGACAGATGCTACAATGTGGTTGAGCACATCTCCATCAAAGCCTAGGATTGCTGGGGGACTTACAACGTGACTGTGCTGCACTCACTGACCACCAAATGTCCTGTGGATCTGGAGGTGCTACAGAGAGTATGAATAACTCAGACGTCCAGCCTACTGTAATGAGGTAGTATGAAGGCACTCACATTGTGACGGAGCTGCACCAGTTGACAACCGCTGAATGGCATGGCGATCTGGTAGCACGAAAGACAAACACTAAGTATCAACGAAATTAAGCTGTCGAGGAGTTGGTAAATACATACCTTGGTTGCTGTGCGTTCTGGCAACTGTGGCCAGCTTCCTCTAATAGTACTGATAGCATTTTAAACACACAAACCTCCCATCCTGACCTTCGTCAATAGTGGCCACATAAATAAAAGGGTCACCCTTAGGAACTGGAGCCCAGCATGGTGGCCATTCACAAATACTATCCTCTTTGGCATAGGCATCCTCAGTGAACTGCGTCACAAGCTCTGGGCTTGTCATGGTGAAGCAACAAGTGGGCGAATGTTTGATGGAGCACTACATTAAAAGCCGAGCTGGAAAGAGGTTAAATATTTGATTCATGGTGGCTATGTTAGATATTCAGCAAACATGCTTGAGTCCGAATATATGAATATGTAACAGGAGACAGGTAGTGGTGATGAGATGGCATCAGCACCAAACTAGGTTGGCACCGGCGGTGTGCAAAACAAAAGGCGCAGACAGGACCCCAGACAAGGACAATCACAATGCAGGTTCCAAGGTGCATTATGCAAGCATGGAGCATGGAAATCATAAAGGTCAGTTCTGATGAATAGATAGAGGTGTGGGATAGCATGAACCTCAGGCAGCAAAGGCGATAGAGCTGTAAAATGGTAGGAAATCCCCCGAAAAAGTATAACCACACAAACCTCAGGGTGAAAATCCTGGCCAGAGATGCAACCCTAATCTGTGGCAGCCAAAGCTGTGGCAGGAGTCACAGGACATTACAGGAGATAGAAGGGATGACGATTAGATAGACTGAGAGTCACAGAATTAGATCACCCTGTCAGTTCCAAAGAATAGATAGAGGCACAGAACAGTATGAACCTTGGGCATCAAAGGTGATAGAGCTGTAAAACGGTAGGAAACCTCCTGAAAAAGTATAGCCGCACAAACCTTGGGGTGAAAATCCTGGCCAGAGATGCAAGCCTAACCTGTGGCAGTCAAAGCTCAGGCTGTGGCAGGCAGGATGTACAGGAGGTAGAAGGCATGACAAATAGATAGAGTCACAGAACTCAATCAGCCTGACAGTAAAGGTAATGGAGCTGTAAAACGGTAGGAAACCCCCTGAAAAAGGATAATTGCATAAACCTTGGGGGTGAAAATCACCAGCCAGGGATGCAAGTTGAGGCAATGGTAAGCTGGATGTTCATCCAAAGCAATACTAGGTTCTTCAAACCATCTGCACAGAAACACAGCTTACAAATCTCTTAGTACACGAGGATCCACTTCAGACTGCAAGCACCGATGACAAGCTGGTTGTGTAAGGGAAGAGGCAACTTCAAGTTGAGACTTAACCAGTGGCGACCCAGGTGTCAACAGACTTGGATAGTGCCTGTGTGGTTCCAGCATCAAACCTCATTGACAGTGACACTCTGGGGCCAGTGCAAAGGGGTTGCAGTGTCAACACCAAAGATGCCAAAGGGCCCAAACCAGTGGAAGCCCACACATACATCATCCCTGTTTGATCAACTGAATGTTTAGTATTGCTGAGATATTTCGTCTAGTGCCACTGGAGGTAATCGAGCCACATATCAAGTGGTTATGGAAAATGTGCCTTACCGACAAGCAAATAGTTGCTGAACTTCAGAGGCATTTCAATACCACCCAATACGGAATTGCATAAGTTAGTCCTGTGGGTTTGTTATGCATACCAGAATATCCTAAGATTTTGGCCCAGATTGATGAAGTTCATTGAAGTCCGTAAAGGGCTAGGTCTTCATCACACTCGCCAGCAAGCTCACACCCCAGAAATGATCCACAATGCCATGGTTTCATTGCAGACGACATACCCCAAGGCAGGAGCACATGAGATGGTGAGCCTGCTGTTCCATGAACATGACATGTCCATTTCACGGTAAGTGCAGGTCATTTAACGTCCATTTCTCCCTTTCACAAATTTGATAGAAAATATTTTGCTGCATATGAACCACACCTTGTTAGGCAGCACAAAGCCAACCATCTCCAATGCCGTCAGTTCTGGGCCAATTGGGTGAACAACATGTGGGCTGTGGACCAGCATGACAAATGGCTGCATTTCGGCCTCACCTTGCACACAGGTATTGAACCCTTTTCAGGTCATATCTTATGGTTGAAGGTCTGGCACTTGAACCACACTTCCCAACTCATCTTGTCATACTACTTGGAAATTGTAGAGAAGTTTGGGTGTAAGTAACAACATTGACCACTCATAATCCTGATCCCATACTGAGGTTTGCGCCAGTTATTCCTTTGATAACGCAAAGCGATCCCAGCATCAAGAACTTCAGCATTGCAAATGCTCAAATAATGCTCCGGCAGATGCAAAACCTGGCATTGAGGGGGTATGTCCAGCATTAATGGATGTGTATGAAGAAAAATATCATGCCAGAGATCACATGGTCGCAGCTCTGACGTCAGTTTACACCTGGCTTCAAGGTATTGCTTGATCAGGGGATAGAGTCTGGGTGGTATGACCCACACAACACCCTTCAACTGTGAATGCTACATCCTCATAGTATACAATTTAACATCTGTCTCCAGCATGGTTTTCCATTGGCTATTCATCCCCTGGCTCCAGCAGGAGCTTGACAGCTATCAATCTTGTGTGAACAAAACTCGAAAGCGCCATGACAGAAATAAAGTGCGTTATGTACCTCGTTTCCATGTTAGTCACTGTTCTGACCAATATTTTCATCGATGAAGATTCTGCCCCATGGCATTCCAGAGATGATTCATGACCGTGTGGAGGACTTCGGTGCTCTTGATTTCAAGGTATGCCAGCCTTCTTTCACACAAGGCCTCTGAATTGAAAAAATGTAGGTAACAGTCATGCACAACATGATTCACCACATTCGTCAAGTGTATATCAATCCTGACCATCAAGTTTTTGATCTCATACCTCTTCAACTGTGTTATGATCTCGTCTCTCATTCACTTCCTTTCCTTGATCCTAACCCGATCTATTATGTAATCCCCCCGATCCGATCTCAGATCTAGATCTCCCAATCTAATCTCCCAATCTCATCTTCCATCCTACCCAATAGATCTTTACCTACACCTTTCCTTCCATTCCCCACATTGCTACCTCATTCCTTACCACCCCCTATCCTTTTAATCTCTGTCATTTCCCTTCTTTCATTTCTCCATATTTAGTACTAGCTCTTGCATGCCTACCCTAGACCCTTATGGTCCATGTGCATACTTAGCCAGTATAAATACAGCGACAAGAGATGAGAACCCCCAGTTCTAATCTCTTCGTCTTTGACCTTGAAGTCAGAAGCCAGAAGCTCCTAGTCAGATTATCCAACCTTGCCCAGTAGCTCATCATTGAGTACCGTGTATCGGAAGACAGGTCAACCGTTGAGTCACCATACTCGATACAATCCATCCTGGAGACTAGCCCCTACGTCCTTAGTGAAGGACTCTAACTGCTGAGAGCCTCCCTTTTCCCTCCTCATCTCCGCTTACCTCTCCCCTTCTTTATTCCCTCTTCCTTTCTTGTTGTAGAGGCAGTGTTGTCGATTCTCATCCTATGGCATCTGCCTTGACACGGATCGTAACAAACTGGGTATATTTATACAGAAATGCTATAATGATCTCAGTAATTCTACGGTTGAGTGAACAACAATCTGGCACATCTACCTCAATCTCCTTGGGCTGCTACAGCAGTGCACAGATCTCCCCCCTGTTCTCATGGCAATGGATCCCAACACCAAGCAGAACAATGACAATATACCCTTGCTCGAGGATCTTCAAGATCTTCCGGAGTCAGATTACTACATGGGTGAAGTAGGCAATGGGACAGGTCTTCATAAGTCTTCAGCATGGATGGTTTTCATACATAATATATTGATATATCTCATTAGAAAAAGAACATCTATGTGAATTGGACATGTTGGATGCTGATGACAAGGCTGACATCAACTACAATGAAATCGATGCTGGACCATCTCTTGTTATCGATGCCTTTTCTGATGACAGGGATGAGGAGGAGGATGCAGAGGAGATTGACAAGAGCTTATGAATATTTTTTGTACAATGTCACATTCACTCATAACCAGACTATGAATGCACAAAGTCGTTGTACCATTGATCCAAATAACAAACTAAGTAATACATATACCATACTTAGTCGAAATTTTATCTACAGCCTCTGGCATGGAGTATCCGAGGTCCACTGGCAACCTTTTACCAAATGAAGTAGCAACCTGGTCAAAGTCGAAGCATTGAGAACACATGATTGTCCTGCTTTCCATACCTCATCGAATGGACTTGGTAAGCAACTGTCAGTTCCTCCAAGTTTGCAAGCAGAGAGTATCTGAATTTTACCTCCCAAAGCCCGGGGGATCATTTGGTATGTCTTCATTGATCGTGACAGTCTTGATTCCATACTTCTCACACTCAGTAACCTGTAGGTGTCAAAAATTGTGTATTCTAGTTGCGGTAACTACTTAATACACTTTACCTGAGTTGTTTGAAGCTGTTTGAGGGGTGAAATCGTGACAGAGATTGAGTTTGGTCGCAGCAGGATTGGTATGAGTAGACAGAGGGGTTTTCCACTGCCAGTTCCTGCTGTGATGATGCTGTCATGTCCATTTATGATAGAAAGCAAGGCTTGAAGCTGGAAAGGGTGCGGAACGATAGTGAAACAAGTGATGAATGCGACCATGAGACATGCTCGCAGCGCGTCTGTTCTCTCGATTTCACCAAGGGTTGCTAAGTACTCATCAGGGAGCCTGTTGTCAAGTAACAGGCATGCGAGGTCTTCAAGTGGGCGTAATGGGGCCTCAAGGACTACTCAAGTAAACAAGGGTTGGTCCATTATATTGTGTGTGTTACGAACCCTTTTCTCACCCCTTTCTTTTCTAGTCATGTGACTCCTTTCACACTTTCACAAATCACGTGACCTTATCTTTTCTCAATCACGTGACCGTGTGAACTAGGTCTAGACCTATAACACGTGTCAACCTCATGTATTTAATCTCTGTCAGTCTAGAACGTCTAGCACTGCCTCCTATTAATCTCCGTCTATCTTACTCATCCTAGTTTACTAATACTCACACGATTCATCATTACATAGCCACATGCGCACGGACCAGCATCATAATAAGTACAAACATGTAAAACGTATATAAACCTTGAATCCAACGCCCCAAGAACTCTAGTCAAGTTCTTGTTGGGATTTCCTCTCAACTATCTCTTCTCTCTACAGTCAGTTTGCATGATTGAGTGGCCCAAGTCTTTATTAGATTTGAGGTTGCCAACATAAGAACTTGACTAGTTTCACTTCTGTCACTCAATCCTCTATCTTCTTCATCGTTACACACGGCCCCTAGCGTTAAAGGGAAAACAGCCGGACTCGAGGCTTAACAAGATCTACCTTTATCCTTCTACCCTTCTCATGCACTTGCACTACACGTTTCCTTTATACGTATACCTGTCCTATACGGACGTGAAGGCACTTAGCTATCTAGGGCGGTGCAGCACTGAGCTCGAGCGCTCTTAATTGGTTTAAACACTGGTGCAAAACCTTTCAGACTTCTTTTTGCTACATGCAAGTGTCCTCGTGTGGCACACTTTTTTTTACTACGTTTACCTCTACGTTGTTGTGGTGCAAGAGCGGTATTGTGCCCACCCAACTTCGTATTACAATATTTTTCTATAGCGAAGTCAAGAAGGTTTTTGACTTGATTCGCACCTAGTGGAGTGAGAAGATCCTCCTAGGAATTTTTACATTACCTTTTTACGGATGATCAAAGCAGAGGACATTTCGATCCTCATCAAGAAAAGATCTCCTTCTCCCTACGAAGCCTTCGAGTTTAACGAAGATCCCAACGACGCTATTGAAATCAAACAAGAAGAAGATTTCCCACCTCACTTCTTCAACTTCCTACACGCAGGCTTTACACGAGCTGAAGAAGAATTTCACCCCTACGAAGCAGAAGCCTGGTTTGTCTTACGACAACTAGAACAAGAACTCGCCCAACCTGTCATTCAGAGAACCAGCAGGACACTACGAGACAGACAAGGACTACGAAAGCCCAACGCACTCCCCACCATCCTCACCAACCCCACGCCAACAAACAATGTCCGCAGACACCACCCCCATTGCCGCACTCAAGGCACAGCTTCTGGCCCTTACGAACCAGCTGCAACAGCTCACCAACAGCGGCGTGCAAAACACGAACACCGAGGTTAAAATCTCGAAGAAAGTCAAGGTCGTTCCAGACCCAAAGCTCTACGATGGGAGCTACGACAAATTTGACGAATGGATAATTTGTCTTCGCATCTATATCGATGCAAATGAAGAAACGTTCGATACTGACAAAAAGAAAGCAATAGCCACACTTTCTCGCATCGGATCTAAAGAGGGAAAAGACAAAAATGGAGCAGGAATGTGGGCACAGAACCAACTCTCCAAATACATGAGAGGCTCCCTCCACATGTGGCCCAACGATGACGAATTAACAATGTTGTTAAAAGACCGTTTCAAACCCGGCATGGATGCCGACAACGCCATGGACCAGCTCACACGAATGAAGCAAGGTCCCAAGGAACGCACCAAGTCTTTCCTAACTCGGTGGGTTGCACAATACGAAAGGTCTCAATGTGGAGACAACATGGGAGTTTATCTCCTAGAAAAGAACATCTGCGATGAGATCATCAAACACATTTTCGTTAACGGCCAAAGAAAGAAGTACGTTACCCCGTACTTAATCGAAATCAAGAAGACTGGGAATCTTCTTGAATCTTTCGCTCTAAGGAGCAACCAAGGACGAGTCTGGCAGAACCAGACACAAGGAAGCTCCTCAGGAGCACATACTTATGGTGGCCGTGGCGATCCCATGGACATCGACGCTGTATGCACCGGCAAAGGCAAGTGCTTTAACTGCCAAGGACTGCATTTGGTTAAGGATTGTCCCAAACCAAGAAAGGAATGCGGGGAATGCAAGTTTCTTGGGGGCAGGCATAGCCGAAGGTGCAGCAAGTATCGCAATGTACGCACGAATACGAGCGATCCATCTAGCACAAATGAGGATGCTGGAAAGGAAACTGGGACCGATGCAAGGATGAAGCAGGTCGCAGCTATGGATTTTGAGGCCACAAAGGCATATTTTGCAGATTTCTTGGCTAACAAGTCAGGAAAAGAGTAAAGTCGCAGAATATACCGGGTGTTCCTGCAACTAAGGACAAAAAGAAAATAGATAATCCTATAAAAATTAGTTTTTCTATACTTTCCTCATACGTCGAATATGGAGAAGAAGAACACGAGTTCTTCGACTCCCAAAATAGGACATTAAATTACAATACAAACGACAAACTTTCCACTTCTCAAACCCAGACCAGGTCTCACGAAAGTGAGCTTGCTGCAGGGGAATGCAGGCTTAATTCAGTCAAGAAAAATACAAAAAAATTTACGAACGACGATACTTATGAAACCCCAGAATGGATCTGTCTCAGATCTGTAAAAACAAAATGAGAAATCAACCTTGAAATCAAGGTGGCTTCGGCTACAACCAAATACAAAATGCACGACACACACGCGCTCCTAGACAGTGGAGCTAACGGCATTTTTGTAGACACCAAATGGGCCAAGGATAACAAACTTTCGCTTACAAAGCTCACACGACCCATACCCGTATTTAATGTGGATGGAACAAAGAACTCCACTGGAGATATCTCCCACACCGCGGAAATTATCATAGATTACCAAGGACATCGTGAGAAGCTAGTAGCAGAAGTAACCAACCTGGGAAAGAACCCAGTAATTTTAGGATACACATGGCTGTCCAAGCACAACCCAGAGATTGACTGGCAAACAGGATCAGTACAACTCACACGTTGCCCAAGGACATGCTATCTGTTATCCGATAGACCCGTATTCATCAGAACCCTAGAAGAAAGGGAAATGAACAACATGCCATATGTATATCGCTGTCTAAAGAAAGTAACGACTGAGCAGCAGCAGAGCGCACCGGTTACTGAGAAGACAGTGGAGCAAATGGTTCCCAAGGAATTCCACCAATTCCTAGACATATTTTCAAAGAAGCATTCCGAAAGAATGCCAGAAAGGAAACCCTGGGACCACGCAATAGATATGAAACCAGGATTTAAGCCAAAAAAGGGGAAACTTTACCCCATGTCTGTCGAAGAACAAAAGGAAGTTTCCGACTTCATAGATGAACAATTACGAAAAGGCTATATCCGACCTTCCAAATCTCCACAAACGTCACCAGTCTTCTTTATTCCCAAAAAAAGATGGAAAGAAATGCATGGTACAAGATTACCGATACCTAAATGAATGGACGGTAAAGAACAATTATCCACTACCGCTGATCTCCCAATTGGTCAACCGATTGTGGGGTGCGAAATTGTTCACAAAGATGGATCTCAGATGGGGATACAATAATGTATGCATCAAAGAAGGCGATGAATGGAAAGGTGCATTCGTTTGTCATAGGGGAAGTTACGAACCATTGGTTATGTACTTCGGTCAAACCAATTCCCCGGCCACATTTCAGGCCATGATGAATGACATCTTCCATGATATGCAAGCAGTCATCATCATATATATAGACAACATTCTCATGTTCACTAAAAATGAGAACCAAGAGGAACATGATGCCATCATATTAGAGGTCCTTAAACGACTCCAAGAAAACGACTTATTCATAAAACCAGAAAAATGTATGTTTCAAACCAAGAAAATTGATTTCCTAGGCATGATTGTCTCGGAAGAAGGAATCGAAATGGAACCCGGCAAAGTAGAAGCTATCCAAAAATGGCCAGTTCCCACGAACGTAAAAGGAGTATGAAGTTTTCTAGGACTCGCAAATTTCTATTGAAGATTTATCAAAGACTTTTCTATTGTGGCTAGACCACTAAACGATCTCACAAAAAAAGATCTCGCATGGAGATGGACAGAAAAGGAACAAAACGCGTTTGACACGCTGAAAGAAGCTTTTATTATGGCCCCTGTACTCGCCTACCTGGATAATGACTGTCAATTCCAGCTAGAATGCGATGCCTTGGACTTTGCCACAGGAGCAGTACTATCTATAGAAAAAGAAGGAAAATGGCATCCAGTAGCGTTCTCATCACACTCTATGACACTGGAACAAAGGAACTACCCAATTGCCGATAAAGAAATGCTAGCCATTATTCACGCACTAGAACAATGGCGCCATCATCTAGAAGGCGCTGAGAAATCATTTGAGATCTGGACAGATCATGCCAATCTCCAATACTTTATGAAATCTCAGGACCTTAACCGGCGACAAGCACCATGGGCACAATATTCATCACGTTTCAATTACGAACTTATTAAGAAACCGGGAACATCTATGGGAAAAGCCGACGCACTCTCACAAAGAGAAGATCATGCTGTGGAAATAGATCAAGACAACAAAGGAGTCATGGTCATACCCGCAGAATGTGTATGAGCCAATGAAGTAACTTATATCCACGGAGAAGAACAAAAAATCCTAGATAGGGTAAAAACCGCACAATCCACGATACGCAAATCAACCCTTACAGGATTTGAAATTGACGATGAAGGTTTCGCTAAAGTAAATGGAAAAATCTATGTGCCTGGGGAAGAAAGTAATCTCTGCCAGGATATTATTGAACTATATCACGACTCCACAGTAGCTGGACATGGTGGTGCAGATAAAACTCATGAGTTAGTCTCACGCTACTACACATTGTTACAGTTCTGTGACATCCATCAGCTGTGACCACCTCATGACCGCGTGCCCCGGCGGCACCACGCCTTTCCTCCTTCCACATTCGAATTGTCACCATTGTATTACCAGATCGTATTCGACGATCAAGACTCGCGGATACGAAATCTCCCCTCTAACGGACAACCCCCGGCCTTACGCCTCGGATGGGCTCTTGATTCTGACTGGACATCCACCCATTGGACGATGAGTTCCCTTTCATCACAAGGACTCCAAGGGTTCTCACCTATCGACTGGACATTTCCCTGGACGTAGCGTTTCCGTGCTACACAAGGACTGGATCCTCCCTGGAGTTTCCCTGGATCATCCCTTGATCCAACTCCTCACGGTTGGGCTGTGGCTCATCACCTCACAGATCCTAGATCTTCCGACACACTGCCTCGTGATCCGATATCACCCGAGCATTGCCACGTCGATCCTAGATCACCCGATCTTTGATCCTATTATACCCGTTCCGGTTTCTCCCTTTCATCATGTGACACGCGACGCGACGCGTCTTGGACACGGTTTTACCTACCCTAAATCTCTCTTACCATATTTGGTTAGACCGGCCCTAAACCACTGTATCAGTATATAAGTTCGAGCGGAGCTTGTACTTATCTCTAACCAGAATCTACTCATTCATACCCTGGGTTCTCTGCTCGACTTGAGCCCTCAGTAGACTATTCGGTTCCTTTGACCAGGTCGGTCATCGTATACTCGCTTCCTCGCTCTCTCTCTCTCTCATTGTCATCGTCCCTGACATCGACCTCGACTCGATCGTCGTCTTCAAGGACTCTTGAAGAGTAGCGTCTCAGGTTGGAGTACCATTGTTACGGGTAAAACCGTAACACACATGGGAAGGCATACGAAAACAAATAACGGACTATTGTTCCCAATGCGAAAGATGCGCTCGGATGAAACCAACCACACAGCCTCCGGCAGGCAAATTACATCCTAATCCTATTCCTGAGGGTCCCTGGCAGGACATCTCCACCGATTTCATCACGGACTTACCCACTTCCAACGGCTACGACAGCATTCTCGTGGTTGTGGACAGATTCAGTAAAGAGGCAGTATTTATTCCCATGGTCAAAACAATCACCAGCCTGGGAACTGCTAAACTATATCGAGACAACGTTTGGAAAATGCATGGCCTCCCATGATCTATAATCTCCGATCGTGGCCTGCAATTTTCAGCACAAGTAATGAAGGATCTCGGCAAAATGCTTCAGATTGACCTACACATATCCACAGCATTCCATCCTCAAACAGATGGACAAACGGAACGTGTTAACTGAGACCTTCAACAATATTTACATCTCTACACCGCGGAAAAGCAAAAGGAATGGTCAGAATGGCTAGCTCTTGCACAATTCCAATACAACAACAAGGCCCACTCCGCTACGGGCAAATCCCCATTCCAAATCACACGTTCATACTCACCACGCATGGGAATTGAACCTAAAGAAAATGTGAAAGCACCTGCCACTACGGCATTTGCCAAGGATTTCACACAAACTTTAGCTGATGTGAAAACTTCTCTCTCCAAAGCACAGGACACAATGAAGGCACAAGCTGACAAACACTGATCAGAAGCACCTGTCTACGAAAAAGATTCCCAAGTATGGTTATCTACCGAACACTTAAACCTAAAGGAAACCCGCCAATCACATAAATTAACAGAAAGATGGCTAGGCCCCTATAAAGTTCTAGAAATGGTAGGAGAAAATGCCGTAAGGCTGAAACTCCCACGCTATATGAAAATTCACCCTGTGGTAAACGTATCATGGGTCAAACCATACAAAGAACGACTTCCTAATCAAAAACTCTATAAACCCGGACCGGTATCGGTTACGGATGAAGGAGATGAAGAATTTGAAGTTGAATACATTATGGCATCTTGACTAAAGGGCCAGAAATTAGAATTCCTAGTTCACTGGGGGGGATACCAAGAAGAAGACTGAACGTGGGAAATAGAAGGCAACCTTTCTCACGCTAAAGAAGCAATCGGTGACTTCTATAAGAAAAACCCCCAAGCACCACGATGCTTACGGATGACGCAAATGGCGTTTACCTCATTATTTAACCCCTATGAAAATTATACGGAACCTCCACTAATCTGGTCTCACCTGGAATGCGAACCATAGGAGGGGGGTAGTGTTACAAACCCTTTTCTCACCCCTTTCTTTTCTAGTCATGTGACTCCTTTCACACTTTCACAAATCACATGACCTTATCTTTTCTCAATCACGTGACCGTGTGAACTAGGTCTAGACCTATAACACGTGTCAACCTCATGTATTTAATCTCTGTCAGTCTAGAACGTCTAGCACTGCCTC
>JBBPQN010000199.1:0-21948 GCA_038092575.1 Boletus subluridellus | reverse complement strand
TGGTAGGTGTTCTATTTTTCAGCCAAATAACATGCCATGCCACTTCACCCCACAGGAATTTCAGCAATCCACTTGCATGGAGTAATGCATACACCCACTTCAAAATGGTTCAGTTTAGTCACTCAGCAACACCATTGTGCTGAGGGGTGTCCAGTGTGGTGAAGCATTGCAAAGTGCCTTGCTGCTCTAGGTAAAGGACAAACTCCTTTCCTTGGTATTTGCCACCTTGATCTGAGTGTAAGAGTTTTAATTTTGCTGCCAACTGATGATCTAACCAGGCCTTGAAGGAGCAGTATGCTGTGAACATTTCACTTTTCTGGTGAAGTGTGTAAAGGTAGGTGAGTCAGCTGTGGTTGTCTGTAAAACTAACATAGTATCACTTCCCTTGCAGGGTAGTGATTAGTGCTAGTCCCCACACATCTGACCAAACTAGGTCACCAATGGCATGGGCATGCTTCCCCTGCCATTCCTTGGCTATCAGCTTTCTTGTTGCCTTTGCATACATGCAAGATTCACAAAAGGTACCATCATCTTTTAATTCATCACACTTCAGGCCACTAGCAAGGCCACTTTCAGCTAGGCATCATGCAATGGATGGTGCAATGTGGTCAAAACAACAGTGCAGCTCCATTACAGTGATGGTTTCAGCAGCAGTGTGCACAGAGTCATCTTCGTGAACAACATGATATAGTCCTTTTGAAGTGCATGGGATCCATCCAATCATCTCTCTATCTAACCCTTTAATCATGCAGAATCCATTTGCAAAGGTCATTGAAAGACCTAGCTCATTAAGACATCCAATTGATACCAGTGTATAGCCCACCTTGGGCACAAATAGGACTTTGGTGAGATGTAATCATGATACATCATAGCCATTCAGTACTTCAATTATCAAGTCACCAACTCTGGTGGTGCGAAAGGGCTGTTGATTTGCAGCAGTGAGTAACTTTGGTAGTATATCACATATGTATGTTCTCAAATATGCCTCTTGATCCACTACCACCACCATCCCCCTGTGGGAATATCCCCCCAACCACCAAGCCTTCTCCCTCCACTAAACACAAATGCCTAGTCTCGCAGCCATGCACCATCTGCCTCTCTGACATAGGGAGATCTTTTCACACCATGCCCCAAGGCATGCTAAAGCTTTGGTACACCCCCCCCCTTCCTATCCAAATTTGTCTTGGCCCACTTCTCTGCCCACCCTTTCACCTGGACCTGGACCACCAGGTCAGGCCCCAATGCAGGGAAATTCTTCAAAGTCCCCCATGTAAGCTGTAGCACAGTAGGACTACAGGTCATCAGTAAAAGGGATGTAACCTAAGGAAAATGTAGTCTCACCTCAGTAACTGTGGTAGTCAGTCACTAAGGTGTGTTGGACAAGGAATGACCATAAAAGGTAATGTATTAAGTAATTGGTAGTTCATACAAATGAAGTCCAAATAAATCCTACACTCCCCCTCAAGTGGAAGGATGTAGGCTGAGTTCAAATTCTCCTCCATACCTGTGCTTCACTTAGAAACACAGCTCCGGCTTTACATTACCTCTGACACCTTTACTTACAAACCAACTCCACCTCCGTTACTAATCCCTCTATGACTCTGAAGTATATAAACTCCCTGAACAACTCTTGTATTTCCTTAGTTCGAATATCAACATAGTTTAACTCTTTCTCTCTGCTCGAGTCTTGAAGACTCTTCTCTGTACCCTCTGCTCGACTTGACATCTAGTACGTCTTAAGTCTACCTCCAACCCTCAGTAAATTCCAGGACAACAGGACTCCTAACAAGGGCACACCACACACGGTAAAGCCAAGTCCTGTCTGCTAAGACAACTCTGGAGTTCTGGAGTTCATTCTCCCCTCGGAGTTTATCCATACTTAACAGTATATTTGAACTCCCACTTGTTATGAGTCTAACCATGGCTACGCATACAACCAGATCCCAAACCCGCACCCTAGGTGCAAATCCTCTGCCATTTCCCAGATACAATCCTCTCAGTGTCTTCAGAAGCAGCCGACATGGCCCAGAACTTGTCAGCCAATTCCAGGGCTTTTCCGCCCGACACACTCCAGGCTCCACCTCTCAAGTGTGCCCTACTCTGGAGTCCCCTACTCCAGGAGCATGCATCGCTGAGCTTGAACTCGATGAAGATAGGAGCAAAACATCTGCCCAATCCAGTCACCACTCTGACCACAGAGCACAAGACCCCCACTTTCCCGATGACGGAGATGCTCCAGGAGACCCTGACTTCCCTGGAGATGATCTGTTTGACGATGATCCCAACTTCCCCAGCGATGATAATGACCCACCTAACAACTCCAACAATGAGCATGTCCTGCGAGATATCCTTGCTCTACTCACAAGCGCCATCCAAGGCCTTGCTTGCTCCACTCGTCATCCTGCCTCCAACTCTACCCCCCGCATTAAAGGCCGAGAACCAGATCAGTTTGACAGGACAGAACCCCACAAACTCTGGATCTTCCTAGTGCAATGTGAGTTGAACTTCCAAGACCACCCCAAGGCTTTCAGCATGGACCATGCCAAGGTTACCTTCACGCAGTCATACCTGAAGGGCATGGCCCTGGAATGGTTTGAACCAGACCTTCTCCAGATGGAAGATCTCACACTCTGCCCTCTCTGGATGGACAACTTCAAGGAGTTTGTCCTCAAACTCCAGACCAACTTCGGTCCGCACGACCCTGTTGGAGATGCAGAGCACCAGCTCGACCACTTGTCCATGAAGGACACTCAGCATATCAACAAGTACATCATCAAGTTCAATAGGATTGCTTCGCAAGTCCGCAGTTACGGAGAAGGTGCCCTCCAGCACCATTTCTACAATGGTCTGCCAGACTGCATCAAAGATGAAATCTCCCGCGTCAGTAAACCCCTGACCCTCTCTGAACTCTGAGTTCTTGCTCAGGCGATCAACATGTGCTACTGGGAGCACAAGTCCGAGATCAGCCGACAGACAAAGAACACCACTCAATCCTCCACATCCAAGTCTGACAAACCCTCCACTCCCGCACCTTCTGCACCTCACCCCTTCAACAGTGGCTCCAAGGACTCCAAGGAGTCAAAAGGCAAAGGAGCAACCACCTCTGCTGCTCCAAAACTGGACTTGTCGTCCAAACTAGGGAAAGATGGCAAGCTAACCAATGAGGAGCGCAAACGCCGGTTTGATAACAAACTGTGCATGTTTTGTGGTCTTGCTGGCCACATGGCTAAGGACTGCCCCAAATCTATGTCTCGGGCAGCCAAGGGCTGCACAGCAACCACAACTCTGGAAGCTAAACCGGAGGCCTCCACCTCAGAGACAAAAAAATAGCCTGTGACCTCCATGACTCCACATAGACTGGAGGTTGCATTGAACCCACCCATGCACCCAAGGAGATCTGTCTCAACATGTCCGCTCTTTCAGATCCCAAGTTGCTTATACCCTCCGTTTCTTTAGTATCATATCTGATCCCTCCATTTCCCACGCTTGTAGACTCTGGATCCTCCGACTGTTTTATCAATACATCATTTGTTAATAAACACAGATTTTCTACCTACCCCATGCCCCCCGCTTCAACTCCACCTCTTCAATGGAACATCCAACAGCACCATTACCCAAGCCATCAATCTCTCCATCCGTTTTCCAACCAGTGATATCACTCCGACGATGTTTTACATCACTCCGCTGGACTCCTCCTGTTCCCTTGTTCTAGGACACAACTGGCTCACCCGACACAATCCATTGATTGACTGGGTTACAAGCAGTATCTCTTTCTGTGCACCTGAACAGAGTGTGCCAGCACTCCCGAGCTCTCCTCTGCAGCCTCTGAAACCATTTCCTCCGGCTGACCCCACCCCTGATCCACCATGTTTCTCCGATTGCAAGGCTCTGCCCTTTGCACTCGTCAGTGCACCTGCCTTCGCACTGGCCTGTTGCCTCGAGGGCTCCGTTCAGTTTAGCCTGCAACTCCACCCCCAGGAGAGTGATCTCCGCTCCGCTTCCCTCACTCCTCCAGAACAGGTCAACCTCTCCACTGTCCCTCCAGAATATCACGACTTTCCTGACGTGTTCAGCAAGAGCAAGGCCTCTACGCTTGCTCTGCATCACGAACACAATCTGAAGATCGACCTTGAGGAAGGAGCATCCCCTCCATTGGGCACCACCTACTTCCTTTCCCCTCCTGAACTTGGCTCACTCCACACGTTCCTTGATGAGCACCTAGCAATGGGTTTCATCTGTCCCTCCTCCTTTGCTCATGCTGCTCCAGTCCTCTTTGTCCGCAGGAAGGATGGTTCCCTCCACCTTTGTGTCAACTTCCAAGGACTCAATAAGATCATGAAGAAAGACCACTACCCACTCCCCCACATCTCTGACCTCCTAGACGCCCCGAGCCATGCTAAGATCTATACCAAAATTGACCTCCGGCATGCATATCATCTAGTCCGCATTGCTGAGGGAGATGAATGGAAGATGTCCTTCCGGACGCACTACAGCTCCTATGAGTGGCTAGTCATGCCATTCGGTCTTACCAATGCCCCCGCGGCATTCCAGTGGTTTGTAAACACCATCTTCGCTGATCTTCTAGATGTTTGCATCATAGTCTACTTGGACAACATCCTTATCTACTCCGAGGACAAGGCCTCCCACAAAGAGCATGTCTGAGAAGTCCTCTGACGACTCCGCAAACACGGACTTTACACTAAGCCAGAGAAATGTGAATGGTCCACTGACACCACTGAGTACCTAGGCTATAACATCTCTCCCTCCGGTCTGTCTATGTCTCCAAACAAAGTTCAGACTGTGAAGGAATGGCCAGAACCTCAGAAGATCAAGGATATCCAATCCTTCCTTGGATTCACAAATTTCTACCATTGCTCTATAGTGAACTACTCCGACATAGTTGTTCCTTTAACCCGCCTTACCCACAAAGGTATTCCTTGGAACTTCTCAGACAACTGTTGCTTCGCCTTCTGCAACCTGAAGGAAGCCTTCACCACTGCTCTGATCCTTACCCATTGGGTTCTGGACACTCCATTGATCATAGAAACTGATGCCTCTGATTATGCTATAGCTGGCATTCTTTCCATCTGCTGCCCAGATGAAGAAATTCGGCCTGTCGCTTTCTACTCATGGATGCTTTCCACTCCAGAACTCAACTATGACACCCACGATAAGGAACTCCTCGCCATCCATGAGTCTTTCCAGACTTGGTGACACTATCTTGAAGGCTCCGGTACTCTGATCGACATTGTCACAGACCACAAGAACCTAGAGTACTTCACGACCACTAAACTCCTGACTTGCTGGCAAGCCTGGTGGTCAGAGTTCCTCTCCCAATTTAACATGATCATTCATTTCCATCCTGGTCGCCTCAGCACGAAACCTGACTCCCTTACTAGATGCTGGGACATCTATCTCAAAGAGGGGGATAAGGACTACGCTTGTGTCAATCCGCACAACTTCCGACCAGTATTCACTCAGGAGCAACTCGCTTCGTCCCTCCAAGCCACCTACCTCACAGCTCCGGTACTCTGAGCTAGCACCCTCTTCGATGTGAAACAACTCCACAGTGATATCCTTTCTGCACTTCCCTCAGATCCTCTAGCCAAACTCCACATGTCCAATCCCTCCAACTCTCATTGGTCAGTCGATGAAGACGGTTTCCTCCGTCTCGACAAATGTATCTACGTCCCCGACACTAATGACCTCTGACTCTGAGTGCTCCAGTACAAACATGAAGACTGCTATCTGGTTTGTGGTTTACTCTTACCTCACTGATTTCAGTACATTACTTTCATTGCTATGGACTGCTGGTGCCAACAGAGAATATTTCAAAGGTTTAACTGCTGGGTACCACTGTCTATGAACTCATTGTGCCAACAAGGCAACTAGGACATTGGAGTATATTCATGCTCTTTCTTAGTGCCAGGGTTGTTGAAGGTTCCATCATGTGGTGAGCTTGGAGTCATTGTGCCCACCATCAATATACTGTCACAAACCTCAATTCCTACAATGCCCATAGAGGCCTACTTTACTTTTTACATTGGGTGGATGATCTTCAAGCCCAGGTGAAGGCCAGTCCCACAGATGTCAGTGCCTGGCAACTGAATCCAGTTGTCAAATGGCAGCACAAATACTATCTGTTATGGATTTCTTTCCTTTTTATCCTTCTAACTATGCTCTTGTGAATTCATCTTCTCATACGTGAGAGGGCTTTGCCCTTATGGCATTGACCATGCAGTATGCTACCTTTACAGATGACCTTCTTGATATGAATGAATAACCTTTTCTAGGCAGCTCTCTTGTACTGCCTCATATTCCCCTTAACCCAGATGGTCTGTGCACACTCTTATATAGCTGGTCTGTGCACCATTCCAAGTAGTACTGTATAAATACTTCATCTTTGTACACTAGTTCACCATCTAGTTCTACACAATCTATTGCTTAGAGCCTGGTCATTCCGCAAGTGATTAGTCTAACAATTAGTCATAGTGAGACCCCTAAAGCTTTTAGTGTCTTTGCACTATACTTGAGTGTGTGCTACAACTAGGTTCTATGCATCAGCATAACAAAAACACTAGATCGTCCAGTTTACCTCTGCTATTTAGCATGATATCCTTCCCACCACCATTTCATGGCGAAAAGGAATCCAAGCTCCCTTCCCTGAGCAGGAGCCAGATGTTGAAATTGCAGTACTGCCTCTGACTACTGAACCCACCAACTACCATTATGATGACCCCAACTTCTGGACCAGGAACTCCACCACCCCCTGCCCTTCCTCCCCAACCACTCCCATTCAATCTTTGACCAGATCACAAACAAACCTTCATCATTCGCAACTGACTATTCCTCCAGTTGCGCCTCCATCACCATGAAGCACAACTACCGAAGAATGAGCAGAATCTCCACTAGAATTCCCTATGGACATTGATGAACACAAGTCAGAGATTAAGGCAGGTCTGCTGGATGATTTCTCTGGTCACCCAGATGATATGCCATGATGGCTGCTGGCCATGAAGGCCTACTTCCAGATGAATGCTTGCTTTTACAACAATCAAGCCAAGACCCTTACCCTTCTTGCCAAGATGAGCAAAGGCTGAGGGAAGGACTTCTCCGAGGGTTGGTACTGGAGAATAGGAAATGAGACAGTAGCAGACAATGCTAAGTCCTTTACTGCTGTAACAGAAGGCTTTGTTAAAGCCTTTACCCCATATGACGTTGGAGCCAAGGCCCAAATTGACTTGGGAAGGTTAAGGCAGCACCTCAGGGATCCTGATGGACTGGATGACTACAACCCCCAATTTCAACTTCTTGCTGGAAAAGCAGAGATCTCGGATCAGAAGGTGTTGATCGAGTGGTACATCAACAGCCTAGACAGTAACCTCTCTGACTCCATCCTCATGATGCCCACCATCCCTGATTCTATCAATGGCTGGATCCAGAAGGCCTCTCAGTTTGCTGGGCAGGCAAGGAGAAGAGGCGGACTCTGACACAGAAGGGCTTTCATTCCTGCATCCACTTGGACCCCTCCCCATCAGACTTGTACCACGCCTTGCCACAACCCAAATGCCATGGATGTGGATGCTATCCGCCTTACCCCGGTCAAGCGTGCCTGTCACATGAAGGACAACCTCTGCTTCATCTGCCACCAGAAGGGATGTTGCACCACCAACCACCCTTGCTCTCCCCACAACAACAACTCTCCTCATAACAACAATGGACCCCCACACCCCCCTAGGAACCCCCAGAGGGTCAGGGCTGCCTCCACCACTCCTACCCCAGACCCAATTGCAACTTATGTCGCTAATCTCAGAGGAAGGAATGTTCCCAAGGAGGATATCCTACAAGTGCTTAAGATGTGCTATGAGGAACAACTGGAGGAAGGAGGAGAAATGGTGGCAACCACTAAAATAGAAGTGGCTAAGGATTTTTAAAACAGAGGGAAGTCTCAATGTCTTCTCCTCCTCTTGTCATAGCTCCTGTATTCATATCAGATTTGCATGCACAGTCAATCCAGATCCCCCTCTCTCTCTATATGCATGCAGGAGCAGAAATCATCGATGTTACCACTCTCATTGACAGTGGTGCAACTGGATGTTTCATTGATCGAGACTTTGTCTCAAGGCATCATATTCCCACTATTCGACTCCTTAAACCACTAAGGGCTCAAAACATGGATGGAACCACCAACAAGGAAGGGATCATCTGACATCAGGTGTCCCTCACTCTCTGAGTAGGGGAGATCAAAGAAGAACGAAAACTGATGGTCATCAACTGCAGATCCGAGAACATTATCCCCAGTCTCCCTTGGCTAAGGACCTCAACCCCATTACCAACTGGACGACCGGATAGGTTACCATCCTGGATTGACTCCCTACTTCCCATCATGATTCCCCAAAAGCTATAACCCAGCGATATCTTGTCCAATACCTAGACATGGACCCAGATCTTCACATTGCTCAAATGTGGAAGAAATGACTTGATTGTTCCCTGTCCATTTCAAAAACCACCATTGTGATGGAGATTGCCTCAAAAGTTGAGAAGGTAGAAAAGAAACTTCCACGGCAATACTCTACCTTCCAGGATGTGTTCAAAAAGAAGGTTGTTGATGAACTACCCCCCTCTCGATCCTGTAATCACACCATCAACCTCAAAGAGGGCTTCACTCCAAAGGTCACTAAGGCCTATGCTCTCAACCCAAAGGAACTCAATGCCTGTAGGGCCTTTGTTGATGAACATGTCAAGTCTGGGAAGATAGTCCCATTGAAATCGCCTCAGGCTTCCCCCTTCTTTTTTGTCCCAAAGAAGGATGGATCGGTCCGTCCCTGCCAGGACTACCGATACCTTAACGAACATACTGTCAAAAACACCTACCCCCTTCCCCTCATATCTGATCTCATGGACAAACTAAAGGGATCCCATCTCTTCACAAAGATGAACATCTGATGGGGGTACAACAACGTGCTGATCAAGCCTAAAGATCACTGGAAGGCAGCCTTCATCACCTCTTTTGGCCTCTTTGAATCAACAGTAATGTTCTTTGGGCTCTGCAATTCACCCGCCACCTTCCAGGCCCTCATGGACCATCTCTTTGGAGACATGATGGCAGAAGGATGGCTTATTATCTACATGGACAACATCCTCATCCATTCCTTTGATGTCGATGAGGTGGAGTACTTAGGGATGATCATACAAGAAGGGCAGGTAAAGATGGACCCGGTCAAGCTGAGTGCCATTGATGACTGGAAACCCCCAACTTCTGTTAAAGCAGTCTGGTCATTTATTGGATTTTGCAACTTCTACAGGAAGTTCATCCCAGACTTCTTGACCCTAGCCCGTCCCCTTATTGAATTGACAAAGAAAAATGCCCCCTGGAAGTGGGATGCACCCCAGCAGACCGCCTTCATTGCCATCAAAGGAGCCTTTACCAAATGCCCGGTCCTATGCCTACCTGATGTCCTCTCACCCTTCTTCATCATGACCGATGCCTCCCTCACGGCTACAGGAGCTGTCCTTATGCAGAAGGACACCAACGGTGACCTCCACCCCTGCGCATACCTCTCCCAAACCCTCTCCCCAGCTGAGAGGAACTATGATATCTATGACCACGAGTTGCTCACTGTCATCCATGCCCTCGAAGAATGGCGACACTGCCTTCTGGGCACCTCCCACCCTGTTACTGTCCTCATGGACCACAAGAACTTGACTTACTTCAAGCAACCCAGGAAGTTATCTTGCCGCCAAGCCTGATGGTTGATGTTCCTGCAGAACTTCAACCTAACCTTTCATCATCTCCCTGGCACCCAGATGGGCCCAGCAGACGCTCTCTCTCGCCGGAATGACATCGTGACCACCGACAATAATCAAGACATCACCCTTCTTTCCCCCGACCTCTTTGTTCATTCAATCGATGCAGCTCTGGCTGACAAGATCGTGTCCTCCTCCCCCACCAACCCCCTCATACTCAATGCTGTTAAAGCTCTCACTGATAGTTCCTCCCTCTTTCCCTGAGCGGCCTGGATGGACTGGATCTATGATCACCCCCACCTCTACTACAGGAATAAGCTCTTTGTTCCTGAACCAGCCTGATGAGATCTCACCCGTTCCATTCACAAAAGTGAAACTGGGGGACACAGCAGATATTTCCACACTGTCAATGCCCTCCAATGGGATTATTAGTGGCCTGGCCTCACCACCTTCATTCAGCGCTTCATCTTGGGTTGTGCCACCTGTCAGGCCCACAAGGTTAACACCCACCCCTCTGCCCCACCCCTTACCCCATTGCCTTCCTTAGCGACTCACCCCTTCCAATCTGTCTCTGTGGATCTCATCACAGATCTCCCTCCTTCTGTGGGATTTGACTCCATTATGGTCGTGGTTGACCATGGCTTTACAAAGGGGGTAATTTATGCCCCTTGTCTCAAAACAATTGATGCTACAGGTGTCGCACTCCTCTTTTTCAAAACGGTCTTCCACCACTTTGGATTATATGACAGGTGTATCTCCAATCAGGGGCCCCAATTCACCTCCACCTTCACAAGAGAACTAGCCAGGCTTCTCAAATACAACCTGGCCCTCTCTACCACCTACCACCCCCAGACTGATGGCAAAACCGAATGGGTCAACCAGGAGCTGGAGACCTACCTTTGCATCTTCTGTGATGGACACCCAGAGAAATGGGTGGAACTCCTCCCTATGGTCGAGTTCTCCCATAATGCAGCCATTCATTCTGTCACCAATAAGTCCCCCCTCTCCCTCATGATGGGATATGAACCCTGCCCTTATCCTCCAATCGGAAAAATGTTCCTCCCTGCCCTGGAACAATGGTTTGAAATACTCAGAGATGCCCGTTCAGAGGCTATTGCAGCACATGAAATGGCACAAAGGAGCATGAAGGAACGGATCTCCTCCAAATTCTGCCCATGGAAAGTAGGAGATAAGGTATGGCTAGAGGACAAGAACCTTCGCCTCTGCTACCCTTCTGGGAAACTTGCCCCCAGATGAGAGGGACCATTCAAAATTGCCCAAGTCATCTCCCCAGTGGCATTTTGTCTCCACCTCCCCAAAACTTGGCAAATCCATGACATGTTTCATGCCTCCCTCTTATCCATCTATTGGGAAACTTTGGAACACAGTCCTAATTACTCCAACCCCCCACCAGATCTCGTCAGAGAAGAAGAGGAGTACAAATTGGACAAAATCCTCTCACACTGTGGAACACGAGGTCAGAGGCAGTACCTGACTTCCTGGAAAGGATACTACACAGCAGAGAACACCTGGAAACCAGAGGGAAGCTTCAAACATGCACAACCACTTCTTTGTGCTTATAAACTTCACCACTCCAAGGACTTCCCCTCCCCAACCTCCATCTAAATCATCTTCACAATGCCCATCACCCAGACCCCCCCTGTCCGCTGCAACCATCTTTCTGTCCCTCACTGCCACATCCTATTTGCCTCTGTCCTGGAGAACCCCGTCACCACCCTCATCATAGAAAGAAACTGGGTCTTCACCTACAACTATGACCTCATCTCCCTCACCCATCTCTACTGGTCATACACCACGGTGAGGTGTATAATGACCTGGCTGACCTCAGATAACCAACCCCCATCTATGCTGCTTCTCTGAATGGGGCCATCGCTGAGGTGAGGGCCCTTACTTTAGATTTACTTTGGAACCAAGGGTTCAGCACAGTTGTTGATGCACTCCCTCCCCTTTCTGTCTCCCCCATTCTTCGCCCCCTCATCCTCTCCATGTTGGAACTGGAGAGGGAGATCTACTTCTCCCAGGACCCCCTCAACATCCCCGCTGCCCCTGCTCCTCACCCCTCCAATTATGGAGCCACCCACAAGGGTATCAACAGTCAGTCCACCTTCCCATCTCCCACTCCTGTTCCTGTTCCACCCCCCTCCTCCAGCACCATCCCCAATAGGGCCACACCTCCTGCGAGGGCTCGCTCTGAGTCAGCCGAGTCCTTTTGGACCAGCATCAAGGGGACACCAGCCCCTCCAATGCCAGCAACCTCTTTCCCCACTCTTAGGAGAGTCCACCGCACCCACCTCTTGCAGGAGGAACAACAACAACTTGGACTCAGGACCACAGTCCTCATTCCATTGGGCCCACCAGTGGGTGCAAGAAATCAACAAGGAAACATGGGTCATTCCCACTCTCCCCACCATGTCCCCACCCTGGGACCCCTCGCCATTGTTGTCCCCGCTCACCCCATCTCCTCTGCCCTCTCTGCCATTGGCCACCAACCCTCCACTCCACCAGTGGCCCAATCCCCTCCCCGGCCTCATGTTCCTTCCCACCACCATCTCAGTGCTATGAGTGCCATTTCACTGACCACTTCCAGGTCAATTGTGCACAGTACATCTGCCCCTACTGCCACACCACTGCCCCTGGACAGCTTGATGCCCTAGTTGAGTGTGTTCTCTCTGTGCAGAGGTCAGACACATCACCGACAACTGTGTCCTCCATGACAATGAGTGGATCAACTGGGACCACAACCCCACTGACTATGAGATCAACAAGGGGAACCAATCCAGACAGGACTGAGGAGGTGGAGGAATGGACCCAGCTGGAACCGGAGAATATAGAGGAAGAGTCAGAGTCTCTTCCATACAAAGGGGGTAATGTTATGGATTTCTTTCCTTTTTATCCTTCTAACTATGCTCTTGCGAATTCATCTTCTCATATGTGAAAGGGCTTCGCCCTTATGGTGTTGACCATGCAGTATGCTATCTTTATGGACGACCTTCTTGATATGGACAAATAACCTTTTCTAGGCAGCTCTCTGGTACTGCCTCATATTCCCCTTAACCCAGATGGTCTGTGCACACTCTTATCTAGCTGGTCTGTGCACCATTCCAAGTAGTATAAATACTTCGCCTTTGTACACTAGTTCACCATCTAATTCTATACAATCTATTGCTTACAGCCTGGTCATTCTGCAAGTGATTAGTCTAACAATTAGTCATAGCAAGACCCCTAAAGCTTTTAGTGTCTTCACACTACACTTGAGTGTATGCTACAACTAGGTTCTTTGCATCAGTATAACACTATCTTCTTCTTTCATTCATCATGGTGATCATCATACCCACCACTGTGGTAGGGTATGGATGGGGAGATTGGGAAGGTGGGTTCATGTAGAGTGGTTTGCTTCATTTCATATTCATACAGCATGTCAGTATTCTTCTCTCAGACATTTCTGGAAAATATTTCTTGTCCATGTGAGGAACTTGATTAACTATGGCATTTGCAGATAAGATCCTGTTTTCTTCTTTGTTTTTGATGGATTTTCAAACTGATGTTCTTCTAAGGTAGTGATTATCCTGATGTGTGTCATGCAGATGAGTCTCAGAAACTCAAGCAACAGGGGTGATTGGCCTGACTGTGTTGCACTCTGCACTTCAGCACAAGTTTGATTTTATTGTCAATTGTCTCCTGACAAAGAGTTGAGTGGTCATAATAGAAAATGTTACAGTTTTTGTGACCTGGTGTCACCTGTGACCTCCCACAACCATGTGACCTGCCATCACCATGACTTTCCCCTCCTCTCTCATGGCACAGCCATTGTATTACCAGATTGTATTCAATGATCATGACTTGCAGCTACCCCTTTCCCCTTTAACAGACAATCCCCAGCCCTATGCCTAGGATGGGCTCTTGGTTCTAGACTGGAAATTCCCCCAGGACAATGAGTTCCCTTTCATCACAAGGACTCCTGGCTATCACCTAGCAACTGGACATTCCCCCAGACATTTCCATCTCCGTGTAAACACAAGGACTGGATCTTCCCTGGAGTTTTCCCAGATCTTCCCTGATCCTACTCTTCCTGGTCAGCTGTGGCTCATTGCCTCACAGATCCAAGATCTCCCAAGCATTGCCTCAATGATCCTAGATCACCTGATCTATTGATCCTACTATATCCATTCCGGTTTCTTCCTAGATCACGTGCTATGCAATGTGACATGTCTCTGACACAGTTATGCCTCCCCTAGAGTTCTATTACTATATCAGGTTAGACCTGCCCTAAACTAGTGTACTTGTATATAAGTTCAAGCTGAGCTTCAATAGCTCTCTAACCTGAATCTACTCATTCATACCCAAGGTTCTCTGCTCTCTAAGAGATCTTGGTAGACTTCTCATTCCTTCGACTAGGTTGTCCTCGTATTACTCACTTCCACACTATCTCTCTTGTCGTTGTTGTTGCTAACATCAACCTTGACTTGTTTGTCGTCTTCAAGGCCTCTTGAAGAGTAGCATCCTTGGTTGGAGTTCCATTGCTATGGGTAAAACCATAATAGAAAACACTTCATCTTTCTCACACTACACCAGTCTATTTCAGAATCCAATTAACAAGCTACAAGGATTTTCATTTGATGAAAACTGAAGTGGAATACTTGTCCCTCTCTGATGTTGCTTCATTCCCATGTCATGTTAGCTTGTTGCTAATATCAACCCTTGATGTCAACCTAGAGATATGTTTGTCAACCTGAGGTCAATATTAGTATGTCTGACTGTGGCTTTGAGAAATAGTATTGGTCTATTTTGCCATCACACAGAAGAATTGCATGAAATGACACATGGCACTGGGGAAAATGTTGTAGGAAGCACCACAGGCAATTTTTCTCTTAGCCAGAATAAACAGATCAGCATTGCAATGTAATGCTCTCCAGAATTGACTGCCATTGGCAGGAAATGACCTCCACCCATCACCACCTAAAATCCAATAGAAGTCCTGCATTCTCTCCATCCCCAGGACAAGTTATGTTTGGTGCTCCTGTGAGGGTTTGGGATGTAGGAGCAATCAAGACAGCTCTGGTCAGAAAGTACAAATGATGCAAATGGCACATGGCACAATATCAACACACAGATAAGCGGTTGCTCAAGCCCATGAAAAACTGGCTGTTTCACAAGCTGATCCTGATCTTGATTTAGATCTTCATATGCCAGAGAATGGAGTGCCATCTCTCCCAGATTATTTGATCTCATCCAATGCTTCTTCTATTTGTGACTCAAGCCCTTTGCTGTTTTCCCTCCCCTATGAGCTTGACAAGTTTGAGCTCAGTCTAACCCTAACTCATCTACTCTACCATTCTCGAAAAGAGTTGTATTATTTTGGACAGCTCTGGCCATGGACCCCCTCCATCCATGTGTACTCACCATCTCCCAGAGGTAACTCATTATCCATAAATGGATGTGGCAACTGCCCCCTCAACAGATGGTGAGTACTTATCATCTATTATATACATGAGTTTTGACTTTGGCAATAGTGCATCAATTGAGATCAGGTACCTGCTGGAAAAAGGCCTGGCTCTACTCACAGGCAAGTATTGTATCTGCTTTCAAGGATGACCACCATTAACTTGAGTTAGAATAAAAATCAGACCTTCAATACCCAGGCCCCTCTTATTTTTTCTGGTAAATATAAAAGTCACAATGTGTGCCACTGTACCAACTGACAGTTGTTCAGACCACAAGATCTCACTACAAGGTCTACTCACCATACATATGGTTTGCAGTAGGAAGGGGAATATCTGTCTCTGACTTTGTAGGTGCACTACAGTACTCTTAGGGTATTGGTTGACCATTGGAATTCTTGCAGAGCATATCCCACTCTTTGCAACCTGGGCATTTGTGAGGCTTATCTGATGATGATACCCACTCAGAAGTGATGATGGTCTGCACTGCTGCCTCAACCCTTCTTTATCTGGCCTTCTTTGATGGTGGTGATTGGATATCCTTGCCAGCTTTGCCCTCAGTCTGTTTGCAGTTTTGAGATTGCAAATGCTTCCTGGCACTGTTTGTTACTCTCACTGAATGGTTTTCTCAGCTCATTGAAGGTCAGAAACACACCATTTCTCACTGTTTCATAGGATTATAACAATCTTGCAGCCCATACTAGGTGGCATTTGTATATAAATGCAGATGGCATTGTTTGATGCTGTGTAGAAATGATCAGTCTGCCTGAATTGGTGGGAACAGGAGGATGTCAATATCCTTGTGTTGGATATTATATTCCATATTTAGTACCTACTGATTATATAAGTGATAATTACATTGCACCACATTAGTTTACCTCTACTTTAGTGACTATTAAAGTATTCTACAGATTATGAGCCAGCTCTTCTGAGCCAAGTAGATCACTTCTGACTTGAATTCAAGAAGTTGGAAATGCCTTTTGAAGTTGAAGTTGAAGATGACATGAAAATTCAAGTCTTGAGCCTTAACAGATACAACTGGTTGGATTACCATGAGAAAATGATCTGTGCAGTGCAGGAAGTCCAGTGTGCAACACTAGAAGCCCACTACACTACTGTACTAGCCATTATCAAGGCCAAATGAAAAGCTGAAAATTCCTATGAATGACAATGCTGCAACAACTGGCATTTGGAACTGGCAAAACAACTCTGAATGGAAGTCAAGAAGGGTAAAATGTCACACAGGAGAGTTGAAAAAGACACAGCCACAGCAAGAGGACCAGGCACAGCAACCACAGCTGAAATGACTGGTGGTGAAAGTGTCACAACCCCAGCAAGCAGCCCACAAGCCAAAATGACAAATTCACAGGTCAACAACAAGACCACTGATATTGTGAACCCACATGCAATGTGTGCAGGGCCCACAAGGCCAGTGGGCAAGCTAGGAGATGAAACAGAGACCACCTGCAGTCAAGATGATGGGCCACAACTCAAAATTGTTGAACTAGTGCATGTATTGGCTAGAGTTATGCAAAGTGTACTTACCTGCTGACTAAGCAAGGTAGTTGAGAACGTAGTGGTTGGGGATCAAGAAGTGATTAGAACTCAGCTCAGCTGAGTTTGTACTTAAGTACAGTGAACATGTGAACAATTATATGAGTATGGTACATACTACTTTTATCATTCAACACTCCCCCTGGTCTAATATACTGTAGTATTGTAAGACCTAAATATGAAATCAATTGTGCAATCCAGAAGGAAAGGCAAGGTTATGAAACTCCAAACCAAGCTGTGGGCGAAATTTCTCGAACTTGACATGTCCGAGGTCTTTAGTGAACATATCTGCTGGATTATCATCTCCAGGGATATAGAATAGTTCAACCTGCTTGAAAGTCATCACTGCATCACATACATAGTGGTACTTGATGAGGATGTGTTTGGATCATTTCTCAGTGACTGGGTTTTCTGCAATGAAGAGAGAACCTTGATTGTCACCACAGATGGGTATAGGATTAAGTTTGTGCCCAATTTCCTCAAGCATTTGCTTTATCCAAATGACCTGGTGAGAACAATTGCTCAAAGCCATATATTCTGCTTTTGTAGAAGACAGTGCAGTAGTCTTTTGAAGATGGGAATTCCAAAGGAAAATCCCATTCACAAGTTTAAGGTAAAAACCTGTCTGCGAGTGACCAGTAATTTTATCCTGACCCCAGTCTGAGTCAGTGCAGGCAATTAAGCCTTTGCCAGATGATCCATCATAAATCAGAGAGTAATCTGATGTGCCAAGTAGATATCGGCAGATGTAAAGGGCCTTATCAAGGTGATCCTTTGATGGATTGGCAGATTGGCAAGCCAACTAAGTGACAGCATAGGCAATATCAGGCCTAGTCCCAATCATAAGGTATAGTAATGATCCAATGACTGTTTGAAAATGAGTCCTGAGTTCCAGGTTAACCAGTAGATCATTCTTCTCTGGGTAATAACCCTGAGGTAAAGAAGTCCAAGCAGGCTTTGTGTTGATCATTCCGCAGCACTCAAGGACCTTGTCAAGATAATTCTGCTGGTCAATATATATGTGGTGACCTTCTCAACATATGTTTATTTGGAGAAATTTGTGTGGTTCCCCAAGATCTCAACATTTCCACTTTTTCATAAAAGTGGCCTTAAGTTTTTCAACTAGGCTCTTGTTGGGTATGCAGAATAATGCGTCATTGACATAGATGATAGCAAGTACTATTTTGTTTCCTTGCTTGTATACAAAAAGACTGGCATCTGTTCGAAGCCATTCAAATCCAAGTTCTTTCATGGATTTGTCTAGTGTGCGCCACTGTCATATCCTGGAAATTCAGTAAGTCCAACCCCAGTCCTCCGAACCAGCTCTGCTCTTGTACATACGAACTCCGGCACGTTCTTGCTATAGACACGACCCCTGACCCTCGGACCCTGTCCATAACTTACAATACCTTACGTTCCATTCCTTGATCTCCGTATATACTAGTTCCACTGTATGTTCTCCTCCGTACCTGTGCTCCGCTTAGGAACACAGCTCCGGTTCTATCTTACCTCTGATCCCTTACTTACAAACCAGCTCCACTCCATTAGTAATCCCCTAGAACTCCGTAGTATATAAACCTCCGCAACTCCTATATTTCCCTCCAGTTTGAATATCAACTTAGTCTAACTCCATTCCTCCGCTCGAGTCTCAAAGACTCTCTCTCTGTAACCTCCGCTCAACTTGACGTCTAGTACATCTCAAGTCTATCTCCAACCCATCAGTAAATTCCGGGACAACAGGACTCCTAGCAAGGGCACACCACATATGGTGAAGCCAAGTCCCGTCCGCTAGACAACTCCAAAGTTCCGGAGTTTGTTCTCCCCTCAGAGTTTATCAGTACTTTAACAGCCACCAGGTAATTCTGGCTTGCTTTAATCTGTAGATCACATGTAGAAGTATTAGTACTTTATTGCCTTTGTGTTTAGGTGGCAAGAAACCTTCAGGAAATTCCATGTAGAGTTCCTCTTCTAGGATTTCATAGAGATAAGCGGGTCGGACGTCAAGTCCAGATATATGATATGCCACTTTCCTAGGGCTGCTAAGGCTAGCATACATTGCACAGTTTCAAATCTGACAACCAGCAAGAATATTTGATCATAGTCTAGACCTTCCACTTGGGAGAAGCCTTTAGTGACTAGACAGGCTTTTTTACAGCCATCAGATTTCACATTGAAAACCCATCAATTCTTTATGACCTTGTGGCCAATGGGGCAATCAACAACTTCCCATACCTTGCGTTCTTTGAGCATCTGAAGCTCAGAGTTTTTATTCCTCTGCAGGTAATTTGTTAATGTCCTTAAAGGACCATTCCTGATAATTGGGAGAATTAGATGATTCCACAAAAGGAATAGCTTGCTGACACAGGAAGGAAACTAAAGCATCTCCCCCTTCACTGGTAAGGCATTCAACATCCTGCTCACTAGGAGTAGGGGAATGTGGCAAGCCACCAGGGGCATTAGGAGTGTCTGGTGCCCGAGAGGTAGTGGTTGACCTCCTCATCTTCTTCCCCGACAAAAAGATCCATGAAGAATGAACCAAATGAGTTCTCAAACAAATGACCAAACTAGACCTCCACCTCAAATTGGAGAAGTGCAACTTCACCATTGAAGAAGTCGAATACCTTGGCATGATCATCTGCCCAGGATGGGTCACTATGGATCCAGTAAAACTTGATGGAATTGCAACCTGGCCCACCCCCCAGAAAGTCAAAGATGTCCGATCCTTTCTGGGGTTTGCCAACTACTATCGACAGTTTATCCCAGACTACTCCTCCATAGCCTACCCCCTGATCAACCTCACCAAAAAGGATCTTGCCTGGAAATGGACTCCTGCCTGTCAATAGGCATTCAATTCTCTCAAAGCATTGTTCCTCACCAAACCTATCCTGCAAATGCCTGACCTGTCCACTCCATTCTGTTACAGATTTCTTTCCTTTTTATCCTTCCAATTATGCTCTTGCTAATTCATCTTCTCACATGCGAGAGGGCTTTGCCCTTATGGCATTGACCATGCAGTATGCTACTTTTACAGACGATTTCCTTGATATAGATGAATAATCTTTTCTAGGTAGTTGACCCCTAAAGCTTTTACGTGTCTTTGCACTACACTTGAGTGTGCGCTACGGCTAGGTTCTACACATCAGCATAACAAAAGAACTAGATCTTCCAGTTTACCTCTGCTATTTAGCACAAGGTCCTTCCCACCACCATTTTGTGATGAAGAGGAATCTGAGCTCCCTTCCCTGAGCAGGAGCCAGATGTTGAAATTGCAGTACCACCTCTGACTACTGAACCCACCAACTACCATTACAACAACCCCAACTTCTGGACCAGGAACTCTGCCACCCCCCGCCCTTTCTCCCCAACCACTTCTGTTCAATCTTCGACCAGATTATGAACAAACCTTTATCATGTGCAACCAACTATTCCTCCAGTTGTGCCTCCATCACCACAAAGTGCAACTACCAAAGAACAAGCAGAATCTCCACTAGAATTCCCTATGGATGTTGACGAACACAAGTCAGAGATTAAGGCAGGTCTGCTGGATGATTTCTCTGGTCACCCAGATGATATGCCATGATGGCTGCTAGCCATGAAGGCCTACTTCCAGATGAATGCTTGCTTTTACAACAATCAAGCCAAGACCCTTACCCTTCTTGCCAAGATGAGCAAAGAGCTGAGGAAAGGACTTCTCTGAGGGTTGATACTGGAGAATAGGAGATGAGACAGTAGCAGACAATGCTAAGTCCTTTACTGCTGTAACAGAAGGCTTTGTTAAAGCCTTTACCCCATATGACATTGGAGCCAAGGCCCAAATTGACTTGGGAAGGTTGAGGCAGAACCTCAGAAATCCCAATGGACTGGACGACTACAATCTCCAGTTCCAACTTCTCGCTGGAAAAGCAGAGATCTCAGATCAGAAGGTGTTGATCGAGTGGTACATCAACAGCCTAGACAGTAACCTCTCTGACTCCATCCTCATGATGCCCACTGTCCCCAATTCTATCAACAGCTGGATCCAGAAGGCCTCTCAGTTTGCTGGGTGGGCAAGGAGAAGAGATGGACTTCAACAAGGAAGGGCTTTCATTCCTGCATCCACTTGGACCCCTTCCTATCAGACTCATACCGCACCTCACCGTGATCCAAATGCCATGGATGTAGATGCTATCTGCCTTACCCTGGTCAAGTGTGCCTGTCACATGAAGGACAACCTCTGCTTCATCTGCCACCAGAAGGGATGTTGCACCACCAACCACCCTTGCCCTCCCCACAACAACAACTCTCCTCATAACAACAATGGACCCCCACATCCCCCTAGGAACCCCCAGAGGGTCAGGGCCGCCTCCACCACTCCTACCCCAGACCCAATTGCGACTTATGTCACTAATCTTGGAGGAAGGAATGTTCCCAAGGAGGATATCCTACAAGTGCTCAAGACATGCTATGAGAAACAACTGGAGGAAGAAGGAGAAACAGTGGCAACCACTAAAATAGAAGCAGCTAAGCATTTTTAAAATGGAGGGAAGTCTCGATGTCTTCTCCTCCTCTTGTCATAGCTTCTGTATTCATATCAGATTTGCATGCACAGTCAATCCAAATCCCCCTCTCTCTCTCTATACATGTGCAGGAGCAGAAATCATTGATGTCACTACTCTCATTGACAGCGGTGCAACCGGATGCTTCATCAATCAAGACTTTGTCTCGAGGCATCATATTCCCACTACTTGACTTCTAAAACCACTAAGGGCTCAAAATGTGGATGGAACCACCAACAAGGAAGGGATTATCTGATACCAGGTATCCCTCACTCTCTGAGTAGGAGAGATTGAAGAAGAACAAAAGTTGATGGTCATCAACTGTGGATCTGAGAATGTTATCCTCGGTCTCCCTTGGCTTAAGGACCTCAACCCCATCATCGACTGGGCAACAGGACAGGTCACCATCCCAGATCAAATTCCTACTCCCCAGCATGACTTCCTGGAAGCCATCACCCAGCAATACCTCGTCTGGTACCTAGACATGGACCCAGACCTTCATATTGCCCAAATGTGGAAGAAATGACTTGATCATTCCCTATCCATTTCAAAAACCACCATCGTGACAGAGATCACCTCGAAAGCCGAGAAGGTAGAGAAGAAACTTCCACAGCAATACTCTGCCTTCCAGGACGTGTTCAAAAAGAAGGTTG
>JBBPQN010000198.1:0-21967 GCA_038092575.1 Boletus subluridellus | reverse complement strand
GTCTCCCTGGACCTGTCTCGGTCGGTGTCATCGCCGTCGTCGTTGAGTTCTCCAGCGTCGCCGGTCATCATCTGACCTTCTCGCTCTCCCTCGAGCGGTGCGCTGGACTGCTCAGGTGTGTTTGCCTCTGCGCATTCTTCGACGTGGTCTCTTTTGCAGGTCTCCTTGGGCATCGCGATTGTGTGGATGACATCAGCGTCACCACCTTCGCCTTGGCTTCTCGTTGCGGCGGGACCCTCGTTGGTAGCTGCCTCGCCTGTGGCCTCAGTGCCCAGGCTCCCTGCTCCAACTCTTTGCCCACTCGCACTCTTGAGTGCTTCATCACCCTCCTTGCCTGCTACCTCGACCTTTTCGTCGGCATCGCGAGCCTTGTCGCTCGCTTGCTGCTTAGGCAGATTATGCGACGTGTCCTTTGGCCTCGTGGGCCCGGCGCATGTCGCGTTTCGGGTCGCGATGTCAGCGGTCTCTTCGTCGACCTGCTGACTCGTCATTTCGACTTCTTGGACCTCCTTAACCTCTCGTTCAGGCCTATGGCAACTTCCGCTATTCCGTTTGGGGACCTCTCAGCTTCCCGACCCATTCTCAACCTTCCCGCATTCACGCGCCATGTGTCCTGGCTCTCCGCACCTCCGACAGGTGCCATTGAACCATTTTGGTGCGCACGCGGCTGTGTGCTTGACTTCGTTAGGCTTCTCGTACAAATTCCGTAGATACGAAAAATATTCTGGGGCTGTCCGAAGTCATAGTCGAATGATCTCGTCAATGAGAGTGTTGGGGATACTGCTGAGAATCGTGTTGCTGAAAAACTCTTCAGTGGAAGTGTTGCGCGGTTTTCTCGTGCCAAATAGGAATTCCGTCAGATGGAATCCTGCTGCTATCTCTTCGAGAAGTGTGCGGTATGTTGGCCAGTTGCTGCCATCCAGTTCGAGCGGATGATGTTTGTCATCGTCGTCAGCCATTTTTGGGTCTTCAAGTCTCGTGAGTGAGCTACTAGTAGGCGCTGGCAGGGCTCATAACCTGTAGAATACTTTAGTAGTCACTAAAGTAGAGGTAAACTAATGTGGTGCGATGTAATTATCACTTATGTAATCAGTAGGTACCATATATGGAATAATAATATCCAACACCTATTTATGTTCCATTTCCTCCTGAGGACACTGTCCCTTTCCATCACGTGCTTCTTATACATGACGCATTTCTTACCCCATCATCATGATAGTGCCTCCCCTTACGTTACATTCAGACTCCAACTCACCTGCCCTAAACTGACTCCAGGCAGTATATATATTTGCACTCTGCCTGTATTGCTTCTTTAACTTGAACCTACACAATCTACCATGTATCTTGGAGTTCACCACTGGCTCGCTTCTCTCGCCAGCTCTTGCGCTTCATTCTTCGCTTCGCTATCATCTCTCTTGTGAGAGCAATCTTTGGTTGATCAATGTAGGAATGTTGGTCGTTGTCTGACTCAGTGCCAGAGCAGACTAGAGATGAACTCCAACTACGCGTTGGTGTTCCATTGTTATGTTGGTCATAACAACAGCATCTTTATCCTCAGATTCTATAGGAAAATGGACTTGCCCCAATGGCCCATCTGATTCTCTTGACACAGTTTGTGACAATCTCCAATTTTCACCCCTACACAGGCAGCTATTATCTTGGAGTGGTCTTCTCGGGTTGGGTTGAACTGGTGTTGAGTTGGCTCCCAAGACTTATTAACTTCATCAAGCATGGCAAAATACATTGGAAGTGCTTGGACAAGTTGTTGGGTAGTGATCTCAGCCTCTTGAATAGAGAGGGTGGTTTGTATATTGAGAATTACAACAGTTTTGGAGATGACTGACTGATGATACTGCTTGATGACTTTGAGGGCTTGTTGAGTGGAGGTGATGCTGACTGACTCCCTATCTGGCCCAGAAGACAAGGTGTGGCTGGACAATCTAACATGATTCAAGAATATGAGTATACCAATGGGAGTGAAAATGACTAAGATTGACAAAAAGCAACACAATGGCTCTGGCAAGACAGTGAGACCAAGTAAATACATGAGCATGAGAGCACACCTGGCAAGACAATAAGAGAGTTGGAAATTATTCCAATCCAATAGGAGCTCCCTCTCTGTCTTGCCAGTCAGAGTGCATAAAAAGGAGGTGGCATTGGTTGATGTGCTAGTGAATGTGGGCCAGCAGTATCAACCAATTAGATTCATATAAATACATTTCAAACCTAATAGTCTCCTCTTTGAACCAGATGATCTTGGTCTGGATTCTTCCTTTTCCACAGCCATCCTGGAAGCAACTTCCCCTTTTGGACATGTTAGCATCTGGAAGGAGCCACTTTCTTTTTTTTGGGGGGAAACAAAACAAAAAGGAAGTGAGTTCATTTTTGTTCATTTTGAGTTCATATCTCTGTCATCATCATGCCCTATCAGTGTGATGATTGCCTTCTCCCCTTCAAGAACAAGAATCTGTATGTCACTCACAAAAGGAAGTGCATTCCCACCACCTCCTTTGTGGCCACCTACACCAGCCAGGCTGTCACCCTTTATTGCAATGACCATGATGTCTTCCTCCGCTATTGCTCTAATCTCAAATGTCCCCAGCCAATAATTTTCTTATCTCTGATGCCCTATACAAGCATATGAGAAAGCTGAAGTCCTGATGACTAGGCCTCAAGGGAAAAAAATAGGTAAGATGTATTTTTTTTGTCCATCATGCTCAGTTTTTTCTTTTCTTTTCTTTTCTTTTTCAGATTCCAAAGACAACATCAAGAGAAATCAGAAAAACAGAGATGTTCTTACAGGTCATGAAGGGGCCAAGTGAGGTGAGTTTCCTTTGCTCTGCAAATGCCATCCTCCCCTTCTTTCTCCCATTGTGGCACAATCTTGATGTCTTTTCCATTTCAAAGCAGCTGGGAAAGGGGCCAAGTGAGGTGAGTTTTCAGTCTATGCCTCCCCCCTTCCAGTCATGACATGATCTCTTGACATCCATTCTATTTCAAGCAGCCAGCTATGACTCAGACTTTTTCCAATTATGACAAGACTGTGAGGTCTCTCTTCTCCCTGTTTTCCACTGCCTCACTCTTTTATGATGATGTCATTATGTAGTTGCCAGTGGTATTTTTCCATTTTCCCCCCTTCTTCTCCCCCCACTCCTTCATTTATTTATTTTATGCACATATATTATAGAATCCTCTTTCAATATGCCATGTGCTCTCTCATCCTGGTGCTCCTTGGTCACCTTCACCTGCCTCTATGCATTCCTGAACAGTAAGTTGTGCTCTCAATCTCAAATAGCCTATTTTTTTTTGACCAAAATGGAGGGTTATAGCCTACAACAGATAAGGAACCAATCCTTACCACCATGTCCACCACTGCAGCCATTGCTCTGACCACAACCACAACCACCACAGCCATGTCATCTGTTGCAAACTTCAATGCCAACTCAGAGGATGCCATGGAAACTCCTCCAACTTTGCCTACTATACTTCCTCTGTTGTGGTCAGGTACAGTGTGGATGGATCAGATAGTGTATCTTATTTCATCTCACATTCATATCTGGACAAAATGTGTTTGTTAGTCAATGCTGAATTTCATTTTCTTTTCTGTCAGATTTGCTGAGAGGCTGTCCAAACAATAAAACAAAGTTTCATCCTCAAAATAAACATTTGGAGCCACTAAGTGTATTCAAGAAAGTGCTGTTGGTTGGTGCATTGTAGGATTTGGATCTAAATTGGCCTTGGAGCTTCCAAGGAACATATCAGGCCCCAGGAGTCCCTTATGCAGTCTTTCCATTGTCCAATATGCTCACATCTGCAGTTACTCAGGCTGTTTCTCAATTTTCACCAGCAAACACTCAGTACAAATGCATAATTGCAAAAAAAACACAAAGGTTCACCTCTGCCTTCCCAATGGTGTGCCTGCAAAGCATAGCAGCTGCAAGCACAAGAGCCAGGCAGGTACTACAAGCTCTGGGAGGTCACAGCAGAGGATGATAGAATAAAGGAAAGTTCTTCTCAGACACTTTTGCAGGAGCTGAAGCAAGAGTTAGAAGAGAAACTGAAGGCTTCCTGGTCTGCATCCAAGTCCCTAGATATCCACATCTTGTCAGTCCATGGCTGCTGTTTACTGGCTGGCCAGCCTATGTCAATAGCCTCCAACTGTCTAAGGAAGGTGTTTGCCAACTGGTCTCTCTGCCACTGCCTGAAAACAAAGATTACCAAATACTGTCAGCTGCAGTGCACATGTACTTTGAAGAAGCAGTCACACTTATTAACACCATGGATGAACTGGTTTTAAAATGCCTTAATTCACTGGATCCAGCTTCAAAGTGAGTTTCTGGATGCAATTTCTTGCCCCACATAGACAGCTAATCCTCTCTCTCATGTCTTGAAAATAGAGGTATTTCCAATATGCTGTTTCACAGACACCTGCTTGAGGCAATATTGAAACAATACATGATTTCCATTGTTTGCCTTCTCTTGATGCTTTTGAAAATGAAAACTGTGTGGAGAGCATCAATGGAACCAGCTCACATCATTGATCCAAACACTAGAAACAGCAATAATAAAAAAGAGAAATCCAACTCTGAAGTTGGTGGTTGCCACCTCACTTGTCTTCATAATGTGCTCATTTCTTTGGATCAGGATGATGACCAGGATGACCAGGACCAGGACCAGGATCAGGACCAGGACAATCTTGTACAACAGATTCACTTGGTTCTCCTGCAGATATGGACCACCACATGGAAAAAACAAAAGAATGTTTTGATTGTTGATCCAATGGAGGCATGTCTTACCCTGCTGACAATGAATCAAGATGGTTCATTCAAACAGCCCACTCATGTCACTTTCTTCATTACCAAATTGGAATACTATATGCATCTGACTTTCTTAAGAGAGATCAGTGCTCATGTTGACAACAACCCTGATGTTGAATAAGGCCCTGCCAGTGATCTCCTTCAGCCTTGATTCAGACAGAAAATGTACTTTGCCTTTGCTTACTGTACCTATGTTTCCTACAGCACTTAGCATCCTCTATCACCTATGACACCATGGCTCTTCCTTGCATCTGGTGGACAAACAGCAAGATCTGGCAGACCATAACCTACAAAGAACTTTCTCTCTCTTTCTCTAACTTGCACAAGATCTTTCTAGACATGGAGCAGAGGCTGATTATCACCTGGGAGAACAAAGTGTTCAGGTGGCTCTCTTTCAGAATAGACTATGCCAACATCAACATCACTAACAATCTCACCAACAAGGAAGTCAGATATTCCTTTCTCTCCAACTTGAGAAACAGATGCTTTTATAATCTGAGATGTTTGGTTGGGGCAGTTGTGGAAGGCAAAGGTAGCTTTACCAATTTTCTTCTACATTGAAATCAAGATCTGGTTTGAAACTAGGCTGTCCTGCATTGATGGCTACAAGACTACAAGAATCTCCAGAGACTGCTTCTACTGAGGGCAGAGATGCTCAGTGGGTCTTCTGGCAGGGGTACTGAGCTCACCATCATGCTTTTATGAAACATCCAGACTCACTCAGCCTACAATATGGTGGTTCTTGGATGCCGTGTCTCCCTACTCTGTCAATACAACAAAATGTCAGCCCTCACTGATTGGAAAAAAACTCATACCTCATGGACTAGATACTGTGACCAGTGATGTGCTCATCCAAAATCTTGTTCTTGCCTGTCTCTCCACACAGATTGTCACCAGACTCTATCAAGATCACCTCCTTGTAAATTTCAACAGGCTGTTTATATCCAACAATCTCTTGTCCATCATGAGCAGTTTGAGTATGCCTCATGTCAAATTTTCACTCACCATCAATCTATGACATCACATCCAGACTGCCTGGAAATCCAAGTTTAGATGCTCTGTGAAAGACCTCATGGAAAAGAATGGAGAGGAGAATGTGGATACATTACAAGCTGAGCATCCAAGGACCATGGAGAATTGCATTTATGGTCTCAGCACTCAATGTCTGGCTGATATGGCAGAGGATATCCTGCCCATGTTCCTACAGGCCAGCAGCTCTTGGCAGAAACAATGTCATGTCATGCCTGATGGTGCCAGCCTCCCCTACTCCCAAGCTAGGTCTTCAAATTTCCAAGAAAATGAAACAACACAAATGCAAGTACTAGTTGTACCACAAGTTGTCACAGAATGTCAACTGAAGGAGGAGATGTAGCAAAGAGAAATCGGGCTCAGTCTTAAAGCTTTGGGGAAAACTCCAAGAGAACTAAACTGGAGGACGTCCAGTGAAGTCTCGAGGTCTTATATATCATTCTACATATGTGTACATGTTTGTACCAGATCTACCGATACATCTGCATATGGTAAGATGGAGATTAATAGCATGTGTTGATGCATAGCCATGAAATGGAAGAGTGGAGATGAAAGACATGATGCAACCGCATGTGGTGGCAGAATGGAAGAGAAGAAAAGAAGTGCACAGCATGGAGATGAACGTGAGAAGAAATATAACTAAAAGGGGTTAAAGTGTCTGATGAGACTTGTGAAAGTCTCTGAGTGCATCGCATTGACTGATGGCATAGCCTGCAACAGTGAATGTGATAAACTAGTCATGTGACTTTGAAGATGAAAATAAGTTAAAGTCAAAGAGAAAAGAGACATCATAGGGATAAATAGATGTTGATAAGGAGCAAACCATAACAGAAAAGGCCTTTCAATGGCAATAATGTCAAACAGTCCTTCACCACAAATCACTCTAAGCCAGGCAGCAATTGATCAAATAGTAGATTATATGGTGGACCATCTTGTTCCCATGTTGGAGAGTGTAATGGTAGGTTAGATATGGTAGGGGGCAAAATGACTTGTATTTCATAAAACTAGATTCCACAACATCATGCCTCCCCCTAATTATTGTTCAGACAATCCTTGCATTATAAAAATGCAAGAGTTCCAGCTCATATTGCCTCTTTGGATTTGCCCTTGGCATGCTTCTGAGCTGTATTGTTCTCAAATTTTGATAATTGTCCTGATAGGAGACCCCCAACATATTATAAAGGAGGGGGACAATGGACAATGGGACTTGAGTGATGAACCTTTACCAGGTCACTGACAACAGTATCTCCACTATGATGGATTAGTATCCATATCTGTACCAGTTTTTACCATGCTCTTTTAAGGAGTGAGGGTGGTTGAGGGCCAGGGTGTATGCATACAGAAGCAAAGCAGGGGGATGTCAACTGGATGAAGGGTCAGCCTCAGGAAAATGAGGGAAGGAGGGCAGGTCCTCATATTGGTCTTCTTGCTTCCTTGGCAAGGTGGGGGAAAGGAAGAGGAAGCAGATAACAGTGACCATGTTGTGGTGAGATGGATGAGGACAAGGGGCAGAGGGGAGAGAATAACAATGTTGTCATTATCACATTGTTATGAGGTAGTGGAGATGATGGGAAAGGACAAGAGGGAGAGGGCATATTGGGTAGTGGGGCCACTGGGGGCAAGTACAATGGTGTGAACAGCATGAAAAGCCCCACACTTGCATGCAAACATGAATGTACAATGAGGGCAAGGTGAGGTGGAATGACTCCTAATAGCTGGCATTCCTGGCCAATGGGACATTGCCACCTCTGTTTTATTTTGCAGTTTTGGCCAGCTTTTCATGCTCTAATCATCATGATTCTTTTTTTAGCCCAGGGTACACCTTCTGAGGGTCATGTGACCAGCCACATTTATTTCCTTTCATAGTAATATAAGTCATAGTAAATTCCTTAATATATGTCACTCCAAGATGAAAAATGTGGAAATAAGGGCTGGTACCAGGCACTGGCTCACATTTCCAATGTGCAATGTATTCAGTAGATGTATAGCTACAATTTTCCCACTGGTACCCCATGGACCTAACCAATCCCTCTCTTGAACACACTTTTTTAAAAACATGAAATTGCAGACCAATTGTGAAGGAAAACCCCATGTATTAGTACTTCATAACCATGTATTAGCATCCTATATATTATCTCCCTAGCTATATTTTAGATCAGGCCTTGGGGTACATCGGTATGAATATATTTGTTATTTTCAGTGAAATATTGAAAAATGCAATATTGCAGCTCATCATGGACTGATGCAGATTACTCTTGGTGGCAAAGATATTCAATATAATATTGACTACAACTTTGCCTGTCCACATTGTGAGCATTCCTGGGATGAGGTGTTGTTTCTGACATTTGTGTTCCCTCCCTTAATCTTGACTAGTTTTCTGATTTGGCATCATTTGTTAGCAGTGTGGGTCTTACTACATATCTTACCACTATTTTATTTACACACATTTTCCATAGGTTTATCATTTGTCAACATGTCTTACCACACATCTTGTCACTACTTTTACATGGGTTACATGATGTGGATATGACCCCCCAAGTGAAGCAAGGGAGGGAGGGCAAAGCCCCAGTTAGCAGTTAGGGTTGGTTAAGGTTGGGTGGGGGGACCCCCTGAGTGAAGTGAAGGAGGGGGGGTGAAGCCCTGGTTAAAACTTAGGGTTGGTTAGTTTAGTTTACACCTTTATATAGCTTACATTATTGATAATCCAAACAAGGCTTTAATATGCCCATCCACAGAGGAGTGGGACCCCCGATGATCACACAGAGATGTCTCCAGAGTGGTGGGTCCTCTTTTGGAAACCTAGGACAGCCAGTGTATGCAGTTGCAGCATTACATGATCTTCAGTATTACATAGGTATTATTATTCAGCAGTTCATGCATTAGCCATCCACTCTGTTCATTTGAAAAACAGCTTATCATGAGTCATCATGAATGAACACAGATTGACTCAAGTGGCAAAGATTTCTTAAATATAATACAAAACCACTTTGTTTGTCCAGTTTGTGATCTTCCTGGGATAAGGTGTTGTTTTCAATATATGTGTTTCTTGGATATTATTTAGTATTGTGGTAAGATGTGGTAAGATCTGTAGTAAGACTTGTGGTGGTGGTAGGTTACATTACTCCCACAACTTGAACTCATCACCTCTATTAAAATTGACCATTGCATCCACCTTCTACTAACTACAATGTGAATATTGTTGTATCATCCTAATCTCCTTGTGATGAATGTCACTATTCCTCTCTCCATGGTGTGAATGTCATTGTATTGAGCTAGTCTTCTTATAATATGAATGTCATTCCTTTATCTATCTTTTATGCTAACCTTGACTCACTCCTTCATCTTTTGATCATGGCAATTTCTTTGGCTTGTCTATGAGCATTCCAGTGAGTCCTCATATCTTTCATTCAATCCACACATCTGTCTTGTTTTGATTTCTTTTTCTCTCATTTCTTCAGCATATTGCCACAGCCCTCATTTAGAGTCATTCTTGTGGATGAGCCTGACTGTTCCAGTCCTCTCATCTCACCTTAAAGGTGTCTCTTGCCATCCTCTGGCTCCTTAGGTGTTTCCTCTCCTTTACAGCCTGATTGTTCTCATTCTTTCATTTTACTTGGAGGGCCCCCACAGTGCTCTGGTTCACTAGTTAAATGTCTACTGCATCCAGTGCATTATTATGTTTTCAATTTGTATCATTACATGGCTTAGAATCACTGCATTCATATCTTTTCATATATACACATCATCTCCATCTCTTTGGCCCCAATATCACTCCTCTCTCATGACAGATAACAGTTTATTGCCTACATAAAATATGCTCTATTTATATAAATTGTGTATCATTTGTTGGTATTTTATAATTCAATTCAAGCCCCTTTTCTTTCCAAAATTGTTATTCCAATGTTTTGTTTGTCTGTTACCTATCTCATCTCTCCCCCATCTTTCTACACATCCATCATTCAGAAAGCCCCATAGGCAAAGTGCTACCACTTTTACAACCTTTTGATATGTCTCACACTTGTGTAAAGTAGATATTTTCCATTCACTGATGGATTACACTTATTCCATCCCAGATGTTCCCAATGTGATCACAGGTTGCATAACATTACCAAACATGTTGGATCCATACATCAAAAAGACTTTTATATGCATATCTTAGTGAGTCTTTGTTATTGTTACCAAGTTTGTCATTGATTCTCACACATATGGAGAATGGAATATATCTAATGTGTCAGCCTGATGCTCTCTTTTACTGTCCATATGGCTCACTCCTTCATCTTTTGATCATGGCAATTTTTTTGACTTGTCTATGGAGATGCTGTTGAGTCTTCCATTTTACTATCCTTGTGATGTGATCCTCTCAATGGCATGAACATTGTTGTATCATTCTAATCTCCTTGCAATGTGAATATCACTATCCCCCTCTTAATGACACAAACATTGTTGCATCTGCACTGTTCTTCTTCTGTTGTGAATGTCATTTTTATCTATTCTTTATGTTAACTCAACTAACTCCTTTATAAGAACATCACCTTGCTTCTCTCATCACCATGGTCTTCACCACTCAAGAATATGATAAACATATCATATATACCAGTCAGTCCTATCCATACTCACTTTGTAAACACTGGCAGCTTGACCAGTTGACTATCGTACAGCTGTGATTTGTGATCCCAGATAAATTCTACTGGAAATGCTGCCTAGAATCTGGTTTTGCTACTCACTGCACACACACCTCCAGTCAAGTTAGCATGCTCTAGCTAGCAAGTGAGCAGGCACTGGTCTGCCCCTGCTATATTGGCTGTGCTATGTCAGTATGCTGTCATTGGGAAACCAGCAAATACCAGCTGCTGCCTGCCTTACTAGTGATCTGGAAGCATCTTCCCACTCTCCAGCTGAATGCAAACATCCCAACTGCTCACCTGGAGATTCACCCAGAACCAACAGCAATTGTACAGTGTCCAGTTGTGAGCACATGTGCTGTACAACCCTACCTAGGCTGGTGCACCTTTCTTTTTCTTTGATCTTCTAGCACTGGGAACAGCATCCATTCATCTGGCCTTACACTTCTTTAGAGCCTCCTTTTCACCTGATGGTTAGGTTCCACTCCCCTCGATTGTTTCTTACTCCCTACCTTTTATGTCTTTGATACCAGCCAGCATTCATACCTAGGTGTAGTATGTTTTCACCATCCAGTCCAGGCTTTCCTCTTGACCTTTTTGCTGCTAGCATCTGCCCACCAACTCTCTTCACATGCATGAACTTGACTGCTCTAGTCTTCTTGTCACATCATGGTGGGCCTGATATTCCATGCTGGGGTTTCTCTTCTATTCTGACCACAACTGTTATGGTTTTACCTATAATAATGGTACTCCAATCAGGGACAGTACTTCACAGGAGGTCTTGACAATGACTGAGTCAAGATCAATGTTAATGAAGATGACAAGAGTGAGAAAGCATGGAAGTGAGTAGTATGAGGGAAGCTGTATTCCCAAGGAATGAGAGTCTCACTGAAGATCTCCTACAGAGCAGAGAACCCAGGGTATGAATGAGTAGATTCAAGTTAGAGAGCTATTTGAGCTCAGCTTGAATACTTACATATACTAAGTACCATGGTTTAGGGCCAGTCTAAGGAAATAGCCTGATATAGTAAGAGAACTCTAGGGGAGGCACAACCACATTGTAAGACACGTTGTGTCACATAGCATGTGGTGAAGGAAGAAACCAGAACAGGTATATCAATAGATTGGGTGATCTAGGATTGACATGGCAATGCATGGGTGTTCTTGGAACACAGGGCAGTGTGTCAGAAGATCTTGGATCTGAAGGTGAAGTGCCAAGCTGACTGGGGAGACTCAGATCAGGGAAGATCCAGTCCTTGTGTTACACAGAAATGTAATGTCCAGGGGATTGTCCAGTTGCTAGGGGATAAGCCGGAGTCCTTGTGATGAAAGGGAACTCATTATCCAGGGGAGTGTCCAGTCTAGAAGCAAGAGCCCATCTGAGGCATAAGGCCAGGAATTGTCCATTAGGAGGAAAGAGGTAGCCACAAGTCTTGATCGTTGAATACAATCTGGTAATACAATGTTTGACAAGGAAAGGGGTCGAAGGTAGAAGGGAAAGAGTCTGGGTGACGCCAGGTCACAAGAACCATAACGGGTGATGCCAGATTACAAAAACCATAACAACAACAACATCACTTTCTTACTAATCTTTTTTTTTTTTTTTTTTTTTTTTTCCATTAGGTTAGAGTATTCCTACCACCAGTCTCTTCTTTTCTGCCTTCTTTGTTCATTTCCTCTGTGTGATGGTTTTAGACAGACAGTCACATGTGACTGTTATCCAGACTCTGTGTCTTTTATTCTGTCTCTTTCCTCCTTGACTGTACATTGTATTTCTAGGTCATGCTCTCATAACCACTTGACTCAGTCCCCCCTCATCTCTTTTAATGGACAATTCCAGGCTTAACCCTGGATGGACTCTTGGACTTGTTTTCCCTTCACTTAGATAGTGCATCTTTATACACTACAAGGCCTGTATCTTCCCTGGAGTTTTCCTGGATCTTCCCCTGATCTGACTCCACCTGATTGGCTGTATCCACAGCTTCTTTGATCCTAGATCACCTGGTGCCTGCCCTTGACCAGACAGCCTCTCTGATCCTTCTCTTTGCACTTCCTTTCTTCCTCTTGACTTTTCCACTTCCTGTATTAATGTTATTGATCTCACTCTTACTTTCTTTGCTCTTTTTATCCCCACTTTGAACTAGCCACATCTTTATCCCTCCAACCCACTTTCTCTCCTGCAAGGTGCCAAAGTGGCCATTTTTCATTTGACTCACTCTTATTATTTGAATCATATTTCTTGTTTTTTTTTTTTTTTTTCTATGACACAGCAAGTCTTCTCACTTACATGAATCCAACTATTCCACTTCCCTCATTACATTATGAACTACACCAAGGGTTCTCCTTCCTTTTACTACCCCTATTTCCTAGTATGCAAATGCCATATTCCCTTCCTCTCCCTTCTTCAATATGGTATGAGCCTCATTATTCTCTGCATGACATCATAGAACCCAATTTTTGATCTGCTCTTGGTTTTAAGGTGTGCTTCATTTCTATTCACAGCATCTTGCATTTTTTTTTGCTTCCAGTACATAGCCAGCATGTCTATTATCCTAACAGGCCTGACTGATTCAGTCCCCTCATTACTATTCTGTGTAGTACTGACTTTGTTTGTTCTCAAACTCCTCCCTCTGACTCTAGCAACATGGTCCACATTTTCTGCTGCCCAAGTGGCTCTTTTGTTTTTTTTTTCATACATGCCACAATGCCACTGATGTCTCCACATGGACACAGGGTTGTACAAAGCTGCCTTCACTAACAAAGTGCATATATTTACTAGGATACCAAATTGCCCAATAGCAGCTGCTGAATCACACTTTTGTCTGGCCATCTTTACCATTATGTAGTATTTTCTCTTCAGAGCACATACATATGCCCTATAACAGCTTGCCCCAACTCTTTTTTCAATGGAGTACCTCTCAGGTATAAAATCCCTGGTATTCACCTCCTGCACCTTTCATCCCATTATTATCCTTGCCAGCCTTCCATCCATACAATGCCTCTTCCTCCTTCTTGGCAGCCCAAATTTAACCTCCTATGCGATCCTTGTCAGTATTTCATTTAACTACACCTTTCATTTATTCTTGTTGACTTCAAATAGTAACTCTTTTTCATAGGATAGTGATGTCCTCACCCTACTCTTTCTACCCTTACCCCTTGATTAGTAAAGCCAATGATAAGCTTGTCCATACCCCATCTCTTCCAGATTCATCATGCATTCTCCTTGGGCACCAGCTCTCCCCTCCCAGCAATATAGATAACAAGGATGCTAGTATCATTGAAGAAAAAAAGAAAACACTAATTCTTCAGACCACCCCTCCTTCTACACTCTGATCAGCATTTTGCTCAACCTCCTACCCATTCCCATTGACATTCATAATCTCACTTGTACCATTCGCCAAATGCCTATGTTGCATGCAAAGCCAATGTATTATCTGCTATTTCCTGTGCATGTTGAAACCCATCCACATTATACTAACCCATCTGCAAGGAGGAGAGTGGAAGAAAATCAATTTCCACACTTGTGACCTGTTCAACTGCCCTTGGCAATGTTTCAATTCTTGCAGTGCATACATATATGCAGTTGGAGTCTAAGGTTTGTACTTCTCTATGAGCCAGCAAATCAGAAAGTGGTTGGTACACTGTGTGTACCACTTGTGGTGAACCATGGGATTATAGCTGCTATCATGAATGCTACATCTATGATGACTGCCTCTTCATGCTTGCCTATCTTGTATGTGAGCATAGACCATCCTGCAATTGAGTCTTTTCATTCATCCATTACAATGCAGGATTGCAGTTCCCTGAATTTAATGGCAGAAATAGTTATGCAAAATGCTTGGGCAGTGCATCATTCCCTCTTGGCCAACATTGAACAACATTCATCTTCTCATCTTCATATACCATATCCTTTGCTGGAACAACCAGCTTCCTTAGTAAGAGATTTTAATTTATTAAAACCTAGCACCAGCAGCCCTAACTTTGCTTTTGTTAGTCCAGAACTTTCCAATGTCCAATACATTGTGATCTACAGGAAGAAGATCATGCTGTAGTATCCACTCCATACCAGCCAGATTCCATGTTTGTTTTCTTCATGACATTCATTCATTTTCCAGTGAAAACCATGTATGCTTTTCACTATCAGGTCTGTGATGGATGTTATACTTATACTTTTACAAGAGCCTTCATAAACAACTTTTTATTGTACATCCTGGCCTCCAGTTCACCTTTATTGAATTATATTTGCATCATGGGCCTGCCCAATGGACTGCTGCTGATGTTTCAAGGCATAGACTCTTTTACTCTCACTCATGCCCACTCAATCAGACTATTCTCATATCACCTATTCTTATGCATTTTTTTCCACTTTGGTACCATTCTAGTATAAAATTGTTTGTTGCAGTGCACTGTTACCTATCAAAAGTTCTCTAGAGTCTTGTTTGTTCTGCACACATGATTAGTTGTTATCATGCTTGAGTGAGTCAGTGACAGCATGTTTGAATGCAGTATGTCCCTAATCTTGTATTGGATAGCACAGTCTGAGGTTCTGCCAGTTACTTTCAGGCTGTCTGATGTGTTTTGGATGTCTATTGAATCATGATGGTATCTGTGAGTTCCTTGTTATGTTTGGCTACTGCTTCTAGTACTCACCACATCCATCATAGTGATTGGTTTCTTTTGTGTCTCTGGGATATGGCCAAAATCCCCCTGCTAGCTGACGAGCCTGACTAATACAGTCCCTCATTTTGCTATGCAGAGCTCTTCTCTCGTCTGATGGGGCTCTTGTCCTATGGCATTGATGTTGATTCTTCCTTTCTCAGTGGCATGAATGTTTCTTTTCTTCTCTCAATAGCATGAATGCTATTTTCTATCCACTTCTCACCATTATCCAATTATGGACAATTTCTATGAACATATACTCCTGTTATTTGATTGGTGCATTGTGGATCATTATTACAAATATTCTCTCCCACACCACTAGTGACACCAAGGTTTTCATTCTATGGCCAAGTTTTAATCAGCCATATGTGCTATGTTGTGTGGACTTTACATGTTCCTGAAGCTAATCTTTGTTATCTACCAAATCTAAATCTCCTCATGTGCAATCCCTTTCAATCCACAATTTTTTTTACTTAATATATTGTCTGTAGACATCATGGTCTCTGCCAACAAACTCAAGGGCTCATGTACTCCTCACCAACTTACATCCATCCTTGAACACTCTCCAGGTAGAGACTATACCATTGTCTCTCTCAATTCTACCTGTCCTCACATGAACAATATAGACTCTACAGAGTATCTCAAGGACTGGCACAACACCCAGACTACTTCCATCCTTCTAAAACTGTAGAGTGACTACATTCCAGACATGATGTCAGACACACCCCAGTCATATATCACTAGGTTTTAATGTGCCACTCTCTGGTGCTCCTCATGTACTTATTCCAAATAAAGCCCTGCCCTCTTGCTCAGGTTCTCTCACAACTCCAGACAGTTAAGGAATGCTCTGGTAGAGAACACCCCCCCTCCAAGGCCTGAAAGCAATAGACAGCCACTGGCAGCAATTCCTTTCCTGGATAAAAGCAATACACATACAGCCATCATCATATCCATATAAGGAATTACCTAATCAACACTATATAAATGTTCAACATCATCAAACAAAGTCATTTTACAACTTGATCTTGAACTTTCACCTGCCTTATTAGGCAATATACAAATGATTACAAACAAATACTTTCTATAAGTGTGAATAATCACTCAAGAGTGCATAGCTGATGTGGACACCACAGACTGCCATAAACTCAGTGAGAAAAATAGTTTGCATAGCTCATTGATGACTTATCTCACTTTTGCAGTTCTCAAAACTCCTTACTCTTCCCCAAGAACTACTAGTCATGGTGGCCAACAAACTTAATGTATCCACCCTTGCAAGGTTCTGCCTTGTACACTGATGATACAATGCTGTAGAATCTGTGGTTGGATTGAAAATCATAATGTTGACAGAACATCCCAGCATGTATCCAATGTGCATCACAATCCAAGAATCAGAACTGACCATGACAAGCATAGTGGACTGCTGTTGCTATAATCATTAGCTTTACTATAATGAGCAGCAGCTGGATGCCATACTGGCACTGGCTGATGTTTAGGACAGCAAATCTTATATCAATTGCATCACAGAACTCTATATTGATATACCCTGTATTTCTCCTATTAGCAAAATTCCACTGTCTGTCAGGCTGGAACTTTTATGTGATGCTCTGACAAAAATGCATCTACCAAAGCTACAAGTGCTGAATGTTAATGTTTTGATTGACAGAAGAGATGAGCTATTAGAAGATGACCAAGAAAGGTGGCAGACCTGTTGAGAAAGCTAACAGTCTCCTTTCTGCCCCAGACCCTCTACAGCCAGAAGCACCCTGAAAGCACCCCCAAATTTCTTCCCAGACCATCAGGCACCCTTTCTTGGCATCCACACAACATGTTTCAACCTCATTCACACCCTACAACCACCAGAAATCACCAGAAATCATCACATTCAGTCAATAAAAGGGATCTAGCAAAAAGTGTAGCAAAAAGTGTAACCAAAAGGTGTAGGAGAGACAAAATGTAACTAAAAAGCAATAGCTGTAATTAACATTCTTGACTACACTTTTTGCTACACTTTTTGCTATACTTTCACTACACTTTTTACTGCACTTTTTACTACACTTTTTACTACACTTTCACTACACTTTTCACTACACTTTTCACTACACTTTTCACTACACTTTTTGCTACACTTTCACTACACTTTTGCTATGCTCTTTTGCTACAAGGTGCCACTCACAACTCCTTCTGACATAGTTCCTGTCCTCCAACCTGTCCTGCACTAGATCCTTTGTGTGTTTTCCTGTGGAGGTAACTCCAGGTATTTTTAAAGAAGACAGTCATCTAAGGTCTTCTCAGGTTCTACTATCTACTGATCTTATAATATAATGATGATTAAAAAAATGAATTTGGATGGCCTGAACAGCTCTCCTTTTATGTATATCTACTTATAGTGGCAGTGCTAGCCAATCAGAAGTCTTGGTGCCTGTTTACAAATGCCAAGGAGTTGCTTATAAATATTGTTGACATAATGATCACATATGTTTTATGGTTCACTTCTATCCACATCTATTTATTCCTTATGACATTTTTTCTTTCTTTTGACTTTAACTTATATTCCTTTCAAAGTCATGTGACTATATCATGTGATGGGTCACATGACTCTTTACAACTCACAGCTTGACTCATCTGTCAGCTACTTCTTGATGCAGGCTATGCCATCAGTCATTGCAATGCACTCTGAGTCTCACCAACTCTATCAGATACATTTATCCTTTTATAGTTATATTATTCCCACCTTCATTTCCTTGCTGTGGACTTCTTTTCTTCTCTTCCATTCTGCCACTGCATGTGGTTGCATCATGTCTTTCATTTCTGTTCTTCCATTTCATGGCTATGCACAACACATGTTATGACTCATGTCTTTAATCTCCATCACTCCCATATGTAGTCATATTGGTAGATCTGGTACAAACATGTACACACATTATGAATAGTATATAAACCTGAGACTTCACTGGATATTTCCCAGTTTAGTTCTCTTGGAGTTTTCCCCTACTTCCAAGACTGAGCCCAATTTCCTTCCAGCATTCCCATTTTTCCAGTTGACATTCTGTGATGACCTGAAGTACAACTTGTATTCAATTTGGGGTTGTTTCAATATGCTTTATAATCATGCTGCCTCATAGCAACCAGGCTGAGTCAGGGCGACTCATGCTATACAGGGCTGTGCATGGCATGGTTACAGGATTAATTTCTGTTAAGTTTGGGAAAACTCTGAAGGGAGAACAAACTCCAGAACTCTGGAGTTGTCTTGGCAGATGGGACTTGGCTTCACTGTGTGTGGTGTGCCCTTGTCAGGAGTCCAAGTTTGTCCCAGAATTTACTAGGGGTCAGGGTTGGACTTAAGATGTACTAGACGTCAAGTTGAGTGAAGGGTACAGAGGAGAGTCTTCGAGACTTGAGTGGAGAGAAGGAGTTAAACTAAGTTGATATTCGAACTGGAGATGTACAGGAGTAGTATGGAGAGTTTATATACATTAGAATTATAAAAGGATTAGTAATGGAGGTGGAGTTGGTTTGTAAGTAAAGGTATTGAAGGTAATGCAAAGCTAGAGCTGTGCTCCTAAGCAGAAACATAGGTTTGGAGGGAGACTGAGAGTGAAACTAGTACAAACAGAGCAGGACGTAGGGTAACGTATGTATGAACAAGGTCTGGGGGGTCAAGGGTTGCGTCTTGAATGAGAACACACCAAAGTTCATAGATACAAGAAGCGGAGTTGGTCTGGAAGACTGGGTTGGACTTACAGGATTTCTGGGATATGACAATTTCTCTCTTTGGCACTTGGCTATTTCTATTCTATTTACAATTTTAATTAGCCATGTACTTGTAATTAGTAACAATGCTAGAGTTGGAAAAATCCTTTTATTTCTCCACAACCTTTAAATGAAATAATCCAAGAAATTAGAATATAATGGGATAGTATCTAAGGATTCTAACTACTGAGTGATAGAAATATTGGTTTTCAGATGATATATAAGTGTCTGACTGTGCATAAATTCAGATTCATGCAGGTCAACAGAGATATGGTCAAATCAAAATAGCAATACCATGAAAAGAACTTTTGAACTGATGACTGGGATCTCAGTCAAATCATAGGATAATTCAGAGATAGGTTAGTAGAAGGAAATCTTAAGTTTGAAAGAGGTTTTCTGATAATGTGGGGCTATGTGACTTTGAAGGAAGTTAGCTTTGCTACCAAGATTGATGATAGAATAAATGGTAACTGCTTTGGCCATTTAAATAGCATTTTTGGCTTTGGCAAAAATCAAAAGTTGTTGAGCATGACAAATGCTAATAGGAGAAAGCTTGGAAAGACAAACCCCAACAGCTTTGGAAAGGGCAAAATCCTCTTTGGAGTAATGCTTGGATGTGGCAGAAGGCCTTACAACCAGTTTTCTTGATAATGGCTTTATTAGAGTAGCCACCATCAAGCAAAAAGAAAATAGTGCTTTGTTAAGTAAAAATGAGCTGACTGTGATATGAAGAAGTGTGGGAACTTTGTTAGACTCAGACATACTGTTTGCATGTATATCTTTGTTTGTAAAAACAAATAATGGCAATTATTTTATGATTTGATTGAGATCCCAGTTATTAGTTCAAAAGTGAAAATCTTCTTTTATGGTATTGCTGTTTTGATTTGACCATATCTCCATAGCCTGTGAACTACATCACATGACCTAGGAGGTGGTTTTGTAGCCATGAGTATGTACTATTTATAACTCCACCAGAGCTAAGTGAAATTTCCCTGCTGTTTGGCAGTGTGCTTTGCATAGTGCAATAAGGATTAGCATAGAAAGGATTTATGGAGTCACTGTATACATATTGGCTTATCTTTTGGCTAGTTTTAGATATACAAGTCCTCATTTTCATCCTTCTCCTCCTCCTCAAAAATAGCTTTAGATTCTCCTGTTTCACAATAAATCAAATTACAATGATCACATCTAAGAAAAAAATAGGAGATACTTACCTTTCAGTTTTGTCCTTTGAGCCTTCTTTTCCTCTTCCTCTTTCTCTTCCTGTCCTTTTTCAAATTCATCATTTCCCCCCATGATGATTTTCAAAACTGTTGTCAAAAATTCCTGAAAATGCACCCCAGCAAGGCACCAAGCTGTTCCACTACCCTATTTAAAACTTCATCCACCATAATGTCATGTTTGACACCTTGTCTTCTGTTTGGCCTAGTAGTCCCAATGGTACCCAAGGATTGTGCTTCATGATAGAAAATGCATTGATCACCTGGAATCACTCCACAGTATTCCTGCCATGAGGTACTGGCTTCCAAAAGCAATGGAACCACATCCTCTGCTGCACTGGTGGACAAGGTATCAATGCTGAGATCATAGATTTGATTTTGTGTTGCATGTGTATGCCCAGCCTGCAAGGCATCCATATCCTCTGCTCTATCCAACTCCATAATATCCTTATATACACACTTCAACTTTCTTTTCCATGCTATTTGGATGTGCCTCCAAGAACTGACAGTCAAGGCATAGTTAAGGTGAGGTTGGCTATACTTGTACATGACAGCAGAAAGGTCTTCAGTTGTAAACAACTTGTTGAAGTTGATGAACAACATCTCCTTGTAAAGCTGTGTAACTTCATCCTCTCCAAAGCATCTTCTAGCTGCAATCTCAGCAAAGGATTTTGCAATGACAAGATCTTGGACAAGAATATCACTGGTCAATGCATCCAAGCTGTAAGGTATAAACTTGTCCCATCCAGTGAGTGCAGTAGTCTTTGAATATTGACAAAGGAGTGCCATATGCTGTCCAAATATCATGAGATTTCTTGTGGACCTTGTCTGGGTGTTGTAATAGCTCATAGCTGCCCTTAGGAGTAGTAATTGATGGAACTTTGCATAGTTTTGCAACCATCCATGCAGCTTTTCTTGATTCCATTCAATTCTTCAAAAAAATAAATTTTCAAAAACTCCATTCTCTCAGAAACTGCACATACCTTTGATTATCTTTCTTTAAAAATCCAACAAAACCTCCTTTCTCCTCAGCAACTGCATGCACAAGATGCATGCAATCTCTAAAACTTGTATTTATGGAGTTAAGAATAAAAATGCACCCCACTTTCTTGCAGGTGGCATCATTTGCCAGGTCTGTATAGACCACCTTGAGATCCAGCCCACCTATGATCTTCTTTTCCCTTATGGCCACAAGGTCCTTCTCCACATCTTGAAACATAGTACAAATATCTGCAAGCTTGATGGGGCTGCCTTTGTACTTCAATGATGTGAAGGTTTCTCTGTCAGTCCACCAGATTTTTATTTATCCCATGATATCATAGGCAATGGCAGAGGCTCTGTGTTGAAGTGATCTAAGATGAGCGAATGTAAAAAGCTTCTTCTTTGTAAATCAAGGCTCTAATTCATCACGAGCAGCCTGCTCTTCCTGAATGCTATCTTCATCTACATGAGCTCTGATCTCCTTGAGGAATGTGAGCCTCATGCAATACTCCAGCATAGAAATAGGCCTGGTTACATCCTTGGCCTCTTTAAATGAGCCATCCCTATTCAAAGTCATCAGAGCAAGGCATGCTTCTGTGGAGTCCTTAAGAAATACTTGTGAAGGATTTGCAGTTACAGATTTGGGCCAAGTTGTGGTCCACATATTGATAAGCACCCTGTAATATGCACTAGATAAGCCCTGATTGATCACTTTTCTTATTCTCTAACATATCTGTATATACACTAGGTAAGCTCTGACTGGTCAGCCTCCTCATCCTCCAACATATCCTTTAGGTCTGTGACCTCATCATTCAGCTCCTCAAAATTTAGCCCAAGTTTCCATATAAGCATGGCCAAAATGCAAATAATAGGCCTGATATATGCTTTC
>JBBPQN010000197.1:0-21981 GCA_038092575.1 Boletus subluridellus | reverse complement strand
CAGGAGTTGCGGAGGTTTATATACTACGGAGTCCTAGGGGATTACTAACGGAGTGGAGCTGGTTTGTAAGTAAGGGGTCGGAGGTAAGATAGAACCGGAGCTGTGTTCCTAAGCGGAACACAGGTTCGGAGGATGCTAAGAAGCGGAACTAATACTAATGCGGAGGAATGGAGGTAATGGAAGATGTATGTAAGTAGGGTCGTAAGTATGGACAAGGTCCAGGGGTCAGAGGTTGCGTCTTGAATGAGAACACACCAGAGTTCATAGGTACAAGAAGCGGAGTTGGTCCGGAGGACCAGGGTTGGACTTACTGGATTTCCAGGATATGACAGAAGCCCTTTCCACCATGAAATCAGAGTATATCTGTTAAGACTGTGCAATTCCTGAAGGAAACTCCAGAACTCTGGAGTTATCTGGGCAGTGGGACTTTGGCTTCACTGTATGTGGTGCACCTTTGTCAGGAGTCCTACATATGTTCAGGATTTACAGATGGGGGTCAGAGAGAGGCTTGAAGCATTCTAGGATGCTAAGTCAAGCAGAGGGTTACTGAGAGGAACCATTGAGGTTTAGTCAGAGTGAAGAGGAATTTACTAAGTTGATAATTAGACTAAAGAATACAGGAGTTACTTGGAGGGTTTATATACTATGGAGTTGTAGGGGATTAGTAACAGAGTAAAGTTGGTTTGTAAGTAAAGTCTTGGAGGTGGAATAAAGCCAGAGCTGTATTCCTAAGTGAAAGCACAGGTATGGAGGGAAGGATGAACTGGAGCTAGTATGTACAGAGATAAGAACTAAGACATAAGGGTAACATATATAAGTTATGGACAAGGTCTGAAGATCAGGGGTTGCATCTCTATTGAGAACACACCAGAGTTCATATGTATAGAAGCAGAATTGGTCCAGAGGACCGGGGTTGGACATAGCTGAATACAGGATATGACAGTATCCCCCCTTAGGCCTGAACCCCTGAAGGCCTGAGTGAGGAATAATGTGGAGTAGGGAGTCAGAGTCTGGAATTTGTGAATGCTGCATGGAGAAGTATAAAGTCCAATGCAATGCTCTTGATTTTCTTCATCCTAAACCATCATGTCTGACATCCACAACATCAAAGACTGGTCCAACACATGCCTGGCAGAGTGCACTGACAATGACAATGACATCTGTGGTGCCAAGTATGCTGAGTGAAGGAACAAAAGGTGGAAGAGGAGAGAAAGAAGGTGGAGAAAGCATGGGAGAAGATAGAGGAGGAGGTGGCTGTGAAGCACAAGGCAGTGGAGGCAGCAGAGGCAGCAAAGAAGCGAAGGGCAGAGCAGGACTCAGCACAGCAGGCCACAGAGTGCAGGAAGATTGAGGAGGAGGCCAAGAAGCAGGTGAGTGGTTGCTATTCACATTCAATGCATGCTAACCAGTGTAGGCTGAGCAAGTCCAGGCAGAGCAAAGCTCTGTCAAGGGAAAAGGAAAGGCAGAAGGGCTCCCAGAGTGCAAGCAGTGCACAGAGCATGAGTTTGAGTGTGAGCTTGGGCCCAGTAAGTCAACCTCATACATGGCATGCATTGAGGTCAAGGGCAAGTGTGTATGACCTGGGGCAGAGAAACCAGAGCAGAGGAGAAAGAGGATGGAGGCAGAGTCACTGTGCAGAAAAAGGAAGAGGGCATGGACTGAGCTGGAGCAGGGTGGGTTCAAGGAAGTGGGGGTGTGCAAGGGGGTGTTGATGAGCATGGAGGTCCTGGCCATGCTGGTGGAGCTCACTATGGACCCCTGTGGCTTGATCAGGGGCCCCTGCAGGTGGCTGGATCACCAGAACTGCCTGCTAGGAAGGCTTGTGGAGCTCAAAATGGAGGAAGTGTATGGGGCAGAGATGGATGTGGAGGAGTTGGAGTTGGAGTGGCTGGAGGAGTCAGAGGTGGTGGAGGTGGTGGCCAATGTGGAGGCAGAGTGAAAGGCAGTGGCGCAATGCAAGGCAGAGGTTGAGAAGGGAGATGAGGAGGAGGAAGACATAAAGGGGGAGAGTGAGTCAGAGGTATAGTGTACATACTCTGCCCTGTAATTAGTCTTTGTAAATGTGATTTTGTTCATGTTCATCCAGAGTGAGGTCCAGGCTTGTTCAGGTATTGGAGATGGAAGTTATAAATGAGCTTGGAGACATAACCAAGTTTTGTAGCCAGTAGCCAGAATGTCTCATCATCTGTACCTTCATATCTGGACCACCATATGAGGTATAGGAGTTTGCAGTTCCAGTGTCAATGGTCAATCTTGGAGTTGAGGATTTCAGCAGTCTCAAACTCTGGTTCACCATCTACTTCAACCAGAGGCAGAGGTGGTTGGATGCAGTTAGGGATGGTGTTCAGAATGGAAGGTTCCAATTGAGAGACATGGAAGACCAGGTGAATGGACTTCATGGATTCAGGAAGTCAGAGGGTGGGGGAGTGGCTGCCAGCCTGAGCAATGATACTGTATGGCCCTAAATTCTTCTTGTTGAACAGATAATTGTACAACATATGTACATATCATGCCAATGGCTTATGCAGATGTTATGTGTACTCCATGGACACTATGCTTATTAGTATAACTTAGTATAGATTGCCATATATGGTAACCCTGTATGCATATATAAGTTCAGACTCAGCCATCTGAGTTTAAATACATCTTGTTCTACTATTGTGATCATCTCACCTGAGCATACCAATCAGTAAGTGCCATTAGGCAATACTCTCACATATAACCTGCTTCACCAGGTTATGAGCCCCACTAGCACATAATGGTTGATGCACCTTATGGTGCACCCATGAATGCCTGGTACTTGGCAATGCTCACACATTCCGTGCTCAAGCAGTGCCATGTTCAATTGTGTGAATGACATTAGTGTTGTTCATATGGGACCTGTTAAGACCATGCCAGACTCCTAGGTGTAACTCCAGAGTTCTGGAGTTCAAAGGGGTTGAGATGTTGGCTTCACTGTATGTGGTACACCCTTACTGATCTTTGTTGTCTTGGATTTTGGAGTGGAGCGAGGAAAGGGACTAGAGGCGACTTGGAGGGTTTGGAGTCTATATCAAAGTCGATAATCAAACTAAAACTATAGGAGTAGTAGAGGAGTTTATATACAGAGGAGGAAACAGAGTATTAGTAATAGAGGTGGAGCAGATCTGTAAGTACTAAGTAAGATGGTAAAGGAAGAGCCAGAGCTGTGCTCCTAAGTGAGACACAGGATCAGAGGGAGACATAGGGCAGAGCTAGTATACATGGGGATGGAACATAAGTAGTGTAAGTAATATATACTCTAGGTTTGAGGGTCAAGGAGTTGTGTCTCAAAGAGAACACGCTGGAGTTCATACAGTGACTCCAAAAACCCTTTCCATACTAACCCAGAATGTGGTGCGCGAAGCGCACCACCAAACAGCGTGGGAATTACGCTTAGCTTTGGTGGAGTTATAAATAGTACATACTCTCGGCTACAATATTGCCCCCTAGGTCATGTGATTTGGTCCACATGCCAGAGAGATATGATCAATTCAAAACAGCAATACCATGGAAAGGGTTTTTTCACTTTTGAATTGATGACTAGGATCTTAGTCAAATCATGGAATATTTGCCATTGTTTGTTAGTACAAACAAAGATATACATGTAAATAGTATGTCTGAGTTTAAAAAAGTTCACACACTTCTTGATTCTCAACCACCATCATGGTCAGATCCCTCTCTCTTGCTCAACAAAGCTCTATCCTTTTATTGCTTGATGCTGGCTGCTCTGGTGAAGCTATTGCCAAGCAAACTGGTGTTAGCCCTTCTGCTATATCCAAACTTTGCTCCAAAGAGCATTCTGCCCTTCCCAAAGCTGTTGGTGGTCATCCTCCCAAGCTTTCCCCTACCAACATTTGACATGCCCAACATCTTATCACCTCTGGCAAAGCTGAAAATGCTGTCCAAGTGACCAAAGCCCTCACCACCATCACCAACCAACCTCTCTTGGCCAATACTGTTTGCCTTCACTTGAAGAAAGCTGGTATAAAGGCTGTGGTGAAGTCCAAACGCCCCCTTCTCTTTCCTAGGCATTGCAAAGCTTGTTTGGACCTTGCCTATGTCCACAAGGATTGGACTCTAGAGGACTGGAAGAGGGTAATATGGTCTGATGAGACTAAAATCAATCACCTAGGATCAGATGGGCACAAATGGGCATGGAAAAGGGCAGGTGAGGGGCTTAGTGATAGGTTGGTGGATGGAACCCTTAAGTTTGGAGGAGGTTCTCTGATGATGTGGAGCTGTATGACTTGGGAGGGCATTGGATTTGCTACCAAGATTGATGGTAGGATGGATGGGGACCTCTACCTTCAGATTTTGAAGGATGAGCTCCAGCAAACCCTGGAGTATTATCGTCTCAATCCTCCTGACACCATCTTTCAGCAGGACAATGATCCCAAGCATACCTGCAGGAAGGTCAAGAATCGGCTAGAGGAGCAAGAATTCAGCATTATGGTTTGGCCTGCACAGTCTCCTGACCTAAACCCTATTGAACACCTCTGGGGTTGTCTCAAGAGGAGGCTTGCAGAGCATGAAAACCCCCCCAATGGGATTCATGAATTGTGGGAAAGGATTCAAGTGGAGTGGGATAGGATACCAGTTGAGGAGTGTCAGAAATTGATTGAAAGCATGCCTAGAAGGGTTCAGGCAGTGCTTAGAGCAAAATGAGGCTATACCAAGTACTGATAATATCCAAATACCCTTGTTATTTCAAAAGTGAAAAAACTCTTTCCATGATATTGCTGTTTTGAATTGATCATATCTCTCTGGCTTGTGGACCAAATTACATGACCTAGGGGGCAATATCGTAGCCGAGGGTATGTACTATTTATAACTCCACCATCACTAAGCGTAATTCCCATGCTGTTTGGTGGTGTGCTTCACACACCACATTCTGGGTTAGTATGAAAAGGGTTTTTGGAGTCACTGTAGCATGTAGCATAAGTGATTGACTGTCATACATGTACCTGACTGTGGGTTTGCGCAGATGTGGTCCCAGGCCGGCATGTGGGCAAATCAAGGAAAGATGGATGTGATGGAAGGAGGGAAACAAGGAGGGGGGTGGAGTCGCAGGTTGGCAATGCGTGTTGATATACAGCCGCACTCTGATGATGTACATAGTAAAGCATCATGCAAACTCCTTGTGATGAATGCCTGTGTGCAAATTGCCGTCTTTGTCTGGCATAGCAAAAACAGACAGAAAAAGACTGGCACACCGCTGGACAACAGAAGACAGAGACACAGAGATGTGGATGTCTGAGTTTGTGCATGGAGATGGCCACAGATGGCCCCAGATGGTGAGAGATAAGTCTGGCAAAGCAAAGACAGACAGAGACAGACATAGCAGACCAGTGCCACAGACAAGAGAAGAGATTGGCAGACAGAGACAGCAAGAGATAAGTCTGGCAGAGCAAAGATAGACAGAGACAGACAGAGACAGACAATTGTGGATGTCCCCACATGGAGGCGGGCAGAGATGGACAGAGATAAGGCTGGTGAAGGAAAGATAGGACAGAAATGGACACAGATGGATGTTCACACATGGAGACAGGGAGAAAGTGAGAAAGCCAGACAGAGAGACAAAGAGACAGACACAGACAGACATGGAGAGACAAAGAGACAGCAGACACAGATGGACACAGACAGAGATGGAGATGGACAGAGATGGATAGCAATAGCAATGACAAAAATGATTGGCTGACCAGAGCTTCCATTTCATCTTCTCATTGTGTCTCATGAGCATCTCATTGGGTGGCAGTAGATATTACATGTAACTATGGCCAATAGCCTGGCTCTTCATGCTGTAGCTTGTGTTTTGTTATCTCATTGCACCTCATAATCATCTCATCCAAAAAAAAGCAGTATCTCTCTGTGAGCATCTCCTGGCAGATTGCATGATAATCTCCAATCCATACATTGGTTTGTTCTGCAACAGATGAGTTGAAGAACCACCCCTCATCTCTCTCACCATGGAGTTCAGGAAATGCCTCAGGATTGCAATTGAGTTGACACCATTCATCGGTAACGGCATGCTTGCATGTGAAGTGGAAAACATCCTCAGACAGCCCAACATCTGAAAAAAAATGTCATTGCGGACCATCTTCGAAAGGGTGCAATTGTTATCAAAAAAAATATGGTTAGGCTTGAAACTTCCTCCAGTGTGGTAAACATGTTTAATCATTTCCTACATGAGGCTTAGACATAGTAGCAATACCAAAGTAATGTAAGAGGGGGGACATACAATGACACTTGCAACTCCCTTGGCATGGAAAAAGGTTTCTCATGCAAGGATCATTCCACATGGTGCAACAAAGAGCTGTTCATTGTGAGTATGCCTCCGCCCAAATTGCACACGCAGCTTGCGAGGCTTTGGGTTGAGCTGATGGGGTTCGTTTGATGTGGGGGATGGTAACGGGGCAACATCCCTGGCGATCTTGTAGCAATCCTCATGGTCATTGTCAGCAATGGCACTGGAGTCATTGACCTCCTGAGCAACAGCATCATTGGGATGAGCAATTTGTACGCGCTGCAAGCACATGCACAGCTGGAATAGAGACTGACCACGAAGGTGATGGGTAGTTTCAACAGCCTTGTGTTCAGCCAATGCGCAGGTCATGCTGTCAGGGAGCTTGGGGGTTGCAGCGGTGGCAGCTGCACAATCAACAATGGTGCAAATAGAGCTATGAGAAGGCGCGTGCTGTGGACAGAAACGATCACAATTGCTTGAGAGGGGAATCTGACATCTTGGCGAGGCACAGCAGGGATGGCCAACTGTGACACCATTGATGACAACGATGAATACCTTATGAGTAACTTGTGAACCAGGGTCAGTGTGTGGGTGTGAACAAGAGGACATGAGTCATACCTATGCCATTGGAATCTTTGTAGAAATGCATGCACTTGTTGCAGTAGTGCTTGAGTTCTGGTTGTCCATACAATTGAATGTGGAGGTTGCACTCCTTGAGAGCTTGTGTGAATTGGTCCTTCTGCTCCCCTTTAGGAATGACAAGCATTGATTGACGGTGGGTCGAGTCAAGGAGGAGGGCCTTGATGACAAAACCATCCCAGACATTTTGCTGTGTTAGACCGGTGGCAAATCTTGGGCCATTGACTGATGTCAGCGCAATCTTTTGACCAAATGTTGTGTTGTAGAGATGTGTGCAGTTCGTGAAGGATGTCCTACAATGAGAATAATCAGAGCCATTACAACATGTGGAACAAATATGCACCAGGAGAGATTGGCAAGATTGTCAAATAGATTGATTACCTGCTTCTCAAGGAACACATGACTGGAAACTTGAATGATGTCAGGCATTGTGTCATAGTAGTAGTGGTGCTGCCCCTCGACATAGAAGTTTAGCTGGTATGTTATCTTGCAGTCTTGCAAGGCAAGTGAGCACTTTTACATGATGATAGGAGGTAGTACTTACGTTCACACTGCAAATGGACATGTTTGGTGGCCACAGGACCATGATCAAGCATGTAGAGTATGGCATCACGTTGCTCAGCCTTGGTGAGTAGTTGACCCTTTAGTGTACACTGGCAGGTGTCATTTTTGCAAGTATGACAAGGAGGAAAGAGTGCAGCAGGTACTATGCACTGACTTAGGGAACACGGAGTGTGGTGATGGATTGATGATGTATGAACACCATGAGTGAGTCCATACTGCTCGAAAAGGGTGTGCTTCTCCATAGGCTGTCCATGCCACACATCAAACTTCAACAGAGGCCAGAGTATTGAGACTTGCTTGTAAGACAAGTCACACACTTCAGCGAGAAAGCCATGAATCCTGTCAGAGAGATACATCGGGGGTTCATCCTTGGGTTGGGCAGCAGGCTGAACCAGAAGGATATCTTGTCTGAGGTGACCAGCAAGGTTGATGAAGGTGGCGACCTGCTGGATGGTGACTTGTGACATGACTGGATGGCTTGATAGCACACATCAGGAAAAGAAGGAATATGGCTGTAGTAACCAAGTAATTATGTAGCCAATACTACACAATGTAGTAATTTTCGTCTCAGATACTACTACAGTGACTACAGTGGGCTACCAAGCAGTCCAGAAATTAATTTATTACTCTACTTATTCGATAACACCAATGCAAGACTATGGTGCCACAGTGCTACAGACTTTGTGAAAATTTGCATGGGTGAACCAGTCATGTGATCATGGTTTAGTTTTTTTTCTACATACAGCTGACACTCAGCGCTCAGCACTCATTGACTGCCACCACCACCTCATTCACACCCTACCGCTCCCCACACCTGCTACCACTACACCACACCCTGCAACCACACACCAACAGGTGAGCACCATGCATCCCACCACTCACATGCAGATACTAACTAGTGCAACTGCATGCCTCACCACACTATGCACCCACTTGTGCACCTGCCATGGTGCCACCACCACTATGAGCAACTGCACCCAGTAAATCCCACCCACTCCACTTGCCATTCATGCACTGACTAGCACAAACACCCACTACCAGTGCAACCATGCCAACTGTGCAACCCACTGCTCGTGCACCCCACCAGAACAACCACTTCCATGTGAGCACCATCCATTCCACTGCTTGCTATTTGTGTACTGACTGGCATGCCCAACCATGCCCCACCCAGTCATGCACCACCACACACCCCACCACCACCCTGTTTGCACCCCACTGGCACTGTGCCCCGCAACCACACACTAACAGGTGAGTGCCTCTGAGCATCATGCACCCCACTGCTCATGCAATAACTAGCACAACTGCATGCTCCACCCCACACAGCCACTCATGCACCCACCAGTGTTACTGTGCCCAAGTGAGTACTGCCTACTCCACTGCTTGCTGCTCATGTGCTGACCAACACAAATGCTATCAGTCTGTTGGCTCCAAGTCAGCCATTGATGTGGTTCAGCCATGTACTGCCCTCATTGCCCCATACCCAGTATGCACTGGCACCACCACCACCACCTCATTTGCACCCATCAGCACAACTGTGCTCAGCCTTCAGGTGAGTACTGCCCATCCCACCACTTGCCACTTGTGCTGCAGTGTATGACCAGCATGAAAAACATGTAATCACAATGCCACATTGTGTTAGATAATAATGCTACAGTTGACTACAGTGTGCAATATTGTTCGTTCGAGTGTGTGCTACAGCAGAACTAGAGGTTTTATGGTAACTATATTGTGCTATATTTAAGAGAAAGACTACAGTGCTACTGCTGCTATATTGTCAACTGTAGGCTACAGTAGCTGAATCATTTTTTGCAGATGCATCCTGGACAGTAGTGAGTGTAGCCATTGTTGGCTGGTAAGATGTGCTACTACTGTGGCTGCCTACCCATCTAATACTCCTGCTCTATCAACCTAATTAGGTACATTCCCATGGGGTGTCATTGTTAAACCTAGACACACTGAGTCAACCTTCAACTGTAGGATGAAACAGATGAGATTATGTACCTAGACACACCGAGTCAACTAGTCATGTCGTAAGTACAGTGGCATAAGGAGAAAACATTGAGACATACCCTTCAACTGTAGGATGAAATGGATGAAGGGAAAGAGTCAACTAGAGAGTGAATATATATATGTAGTGCAAGTTAAGGTTTTGGTATTCACTGAGTGGTCACACATCGTGCGCTCCAACACTCCTCCTTGATGCGTGAACCCATGAAGGCTGATAAGGGAGGGAAATAAGGAAAACATGGCTGGTGAAAGTGAAAATACAACAAAATAAGTGAGAAAGAATCACTCCTCCTGCAATACTACTCCTCCTCACATGGGGTCCTGTAAGCCCATATGGTTGTGATGTTGAACAAAGAGGTCATGCGGAAGAGACTTGGTGAATGCATCAGCAACATTTTGCTTGGTAGGGACATGGTGTAGATAGATCTGTCCATCTTGAACACGCTCCCACATGTAATTGTACTTAATCAGCATGTGCTTGAGTTTGGAGTGGAAAGCAGGGTCGCTGGACAGCACAATAGTGCCATTATTGTCACATAGGAGGGGGAAAGCAATAAGTTGACGCAGGTTCAGTCCAGCGAGTAGCTTGCACAACCAAATGAGTTCCTGCGAGGCCTCCAAAGCAGCAACAAATTCAGTTTCACAGGTGGAGAGGGTGACAAGAGGTTGATGACGAGAGCGCCAAGAAATCATGCCCAAACCAAGAGAAAAGCAGTAGCCACTTGTGGAGCGGCAAGTGTCAGGACAAGAGGCATAGTCACTATTGGTGTAGCCAAGGAGGCAAACAGTGTGTTCACCACCAAGAACCAAGCAGAGGGCATGAGTCCCTTTCAGGTAGTGTACAACCCACTTCGCAGCTTCCTAGTGAGCCCTGTCAAAGCAATCAAGGAAGCAACACAGTTGGTTAACTGCAAAAACGATATCCAGGCAGGTGCCAATTGTGAGGTACATCAAAGAGCCAATGAGCTCGTGGTAGGGTATGCACGACAGCAGCGCATGATCCTCATTGGTCTGTGGGGGGGGTAGCTCTTGACAAGTATGCTTTGGATTCAAGGGGGGTGGACACAGGGTGGGCATCCACAAGCCTGAACTGTGTCACTATGCAGTCAATGAGTGCAGTCTGGGAGAGGGCGATTGTGTGGTTGGGGCGGTCTCGTTCAATGGCGATCCCTATGTGAAAGTGGGCAGGTCCACCATTGGAGATTTGCCAACATGTCTGGAGTTGAGTTTTGAAATGGGAGAGGGCAGAGGGAGTGTCACTGAGCATGAAGAAGTTGTCAACATGAATGGCTATAACAACAATGCCAGTGTCATCGTGATGATAGTAGATGCAGTACTTAGATTCAAGGCGAGTAAAACACCACTTGATGAGCTGGGCATGAAGGGTCTTGTTCCATATGCAGCTGCCCTGTTTCATGCCATAGAGGCCCCACTGAAGCTTCCAAACATAGTCCTCAAAACCAGGTTCAACAAAGCCATCCAGTTGCTCCATGTAGCAAACCTCATCTGGCTTGAGCACACCATTGAGGAAAGCAGTTTTAATGTCGAGCTGCTCAATCTCCCAGTCCAGTGCAACACCAAGGTGTGCAAGGACACAGAAGGACTCCATGCATGCAGTAGAGGATGTGGTCTTGGTGTAATCCTGATCATAAATGGCTGTATACCCTTGACAGACATATCGTGCCTTGAAGTGGGATGGGTTCCCATGCTCGTCATGCTTCACCTTGAATATTGCTCGACCACGCATGATACAATGACCAGCAGATACAGAGGAGCAGGGGATGAGCTGGTATACACCAAGGTCCTTCAATGATGTAAACTCCTCCTGGAGGGCGCAGGTCCACTCAGCAGCATGAGGGGACACCATGGCCTCCTGATAGATAGCTGGGTCGGAAGGAAATGAGATGTCAATGGTGCCCATGAACCAGTCATCATTGACAACAGGCCCGATGGGAAGGGGGATATGGGGGGGGTTGAGAGGAATATTGGGGGAGTTGAGAGGAGTATGGGGAGAGTTGAGAGGAATATTGGTGGAGTTGAGAGGTGTGTCTGAAGAGGGCTGAGTGTTACAACCTTGTAACAAATGACACCAACGAGTGTCAAGTTCCTAGTCCTAGACTTCCGATCGGCGGAAGTTTACAATGACGTCTAGTCTCACCGTGACTAGCGTCGAGCGTATACTCTTCTGAGGACGAAGAGTAAGATGGAGAGAGGAATCCGAGACCAGTGGCGAGAGAAGAGAGCCAGCTGGGAACCTGAACACACGGTAGATTGTGTAGGTTAAAGTTAGAGAGTAGTTTACAGCGGAGAGCGAATATATATACTGCCTGAAGGCTTTAGGGCAGGTGAGGCTTAAATAGGAAAGGAGACTTTAGGTGAGGCACTATCGTGTGGATGAAGTAAGAAACGCGTCGCGTATAAAAGGCACGTGACGTAATGGGGCAGTGTCCTCGGGGAAAATAGGAACGGAAGAAAACGGAACGGAAAGAATAGGATCAGAAGAAGGCTGTGCCTTCGGAAAGAGTCGGGATGGGTTCGAAGTCCGCGAAGGCTTCGTCGGATAGCTCGTACTCCCGTAGGGAGGAGATGATGTCGTCCCATAGGGATGACTCAGGGTAGTCGAGCGACAAGGAAGAAGGGGAAAATGAAGGGGGGGTATTACCACTCGTAACACTGAGCCTTAGCAGCAGCTACGGCAGCAAGGACGGTGCGCTGGATCCCAGGGATGGGGGGACACCAATAGTAGTGGCACAATTTGCTGTTAGACAAGAGATGTGCTTGGAACAACAGACAGGCACAGGCACAGGAGAAGGTGCCAATGGGGGAGGTGGATGAGAGGATGCCCCAGGGGATGTTGCAGTTTCCGGAGTGGCAACAGAAGGAGGGGACTGGGAAGGCAAAGGGGAAGTTGAGGGTGGGGGTGACTGATGAGACTCAATGAACAATACATGATAAGAAGTAAACACCTTCCCAGATGCTCAGTGGTAGCAGCAGTACACCTTGGAATCTAGGGAGTACCCAATCAGAATGCACTCAACTGAATGGTCAAAGACCTTCACATTGTGATGATTCTGCACCAGAACGAATGCATGGCAACCAATTTCCTGGAGGTGGGAGAGATTGGGGGGTTGGCCATACCAACATTCATAAGGGGTACAGCTCGCCTGTGACTTGACTGGAGTATGGTTGGTGAGGTAGCAGGCAGTCAGCAGGAACTCATCCCAGTGGTTCATAGGTACCTGTGCATAGGAACACATAGCATGAGCCTTCCCCATGAGCATACGGTGAAGTGCTTGACACAGCCATTATGGGCAGACATGTGGGGCACAGTGAACTGGTGTATGGTGCCATGCATTGCCAGCCATTCCCTCAGGTCTGTGTGCTTGAGTTCACCATTATCAGAATGCAATATGCCAACATGGAGCCCAGTCTCAGCCTTGCAGGCAATTTCCCAGGCCTGGAGGGCTGCAAAAGCATCCGACTTAGAGGCGAGGGGAATGGACCAGCAATACGAAGAAAAGTCATCTATTATGTTAAGAATGTATTGGTTCCCTGGAATGGAGATGTGCTCTGGGTGCTCTAAAAGGTCAACATGCACAATACCCAGCTTCCTACTGGCCTGCACCCCCTCCCTAACCTTTGGAACAGGAGACTGGGTCTGCTTGCCAAGAATGCAGTGTTCACAGGACAGGGGAGGGTGAGAAGAGAATGGTGCACCATGCATACCAGTCATGTACATAGCGCCTGGCAGTGAGTGCAGTCACTGCTCAGTAGTTCACATGACCAAGGCAGCGGTGCCATGTTTTGATGGTGGGCCCCCCAGTGGTGAGAAAGGCATGGGCTGCAGTCATATGGCCACCTGACACAGCATAGAGATGATGGGTGGTAAGGGCACCAGAGAGAACACGTGTGCCATTGGTTGAGGTAATCCAGCAGGTGGAGTCAGCGAAGTGTGTGGTGCATTTCAATGAGGAGGTGAGCACCAAGACAGAAATGAGATGGATGGTCACCCCAGGGATGAAAAGCATGTTCTCTAGGGTGACATGAATCCCCTTGGCAACAATGAGACAGATAGAACCAATTCCAACTGCTTGAACAGCTGAGCCACCAACACCATGAACTGCGTGAGGAGCAATGGGGCGGAGTCAGTAAAAGTCGGTGTTGCAGTTGCTAATATGGACAGAAGCCCCAGTGTCCAGGAAGAACAGGACCACAGATGGGTCAATCACTGTGGGAGCACACTGGCTGGGCGCTTTATATGTAATGGCAGCTGTATCCACGGGCTGCGAATGTGCATGCCAGTCTACAGAGGCATGGAGGCCTGAGACGTCAAGAAAGAGAGCATCAAACTCAGCTGAGTCATAAGAGGGGAGGGACACAGCAACAGCTGGGGAGAGAATCATGGAGGCAAGGCTGGCGAAGTCCTGAGTTTGTGTGGGAATGGCAGCAGACGTGCTGTCAAGTGTATCATGAAGAGCAAAGGCAGTATTTGTTGTTGGGTTGACGATATATGCATGCCTAGCACCATTGTAGCAAACATTCCCAGGTTTCCCAGTGGACACGGTGCCAGGTTTGGAGGGGGGGGCATAAGCACCATGCCGCTTATCGGCCTTTTCCTGGAGGACAGCATCACACTGACCAGCACAACCACTGCCCTCACTGAAGCACTCAGGCCAAGTATGGCTGATACAATGCCCAGGGGGGCACTTGGGTTTGGCACAACACTTGGAGTGTCCAGCCTTGCTGCATACAGAGCACATTTTGGAAGGACAAGGGGGCTGGGTGGAGGCAGTGAGCACAAGAGTTCCAGGGGACACAGCTTTGGAGTTGACGAGCTGCTGTTCCATCTCGAGGTGGATATGTGCCATGAGGGGCATGTATGGATTGCTGGCAGAGCTGCGGACGATTGCATCAGCCACCTGATCATGAATGTGAGGGAGGTCATTGGACATCACATTCATCATCATAATGAGGGAGAAAGTGTCAGCAGTGGGTAAGCCCATTGTGTAGATCCGGCAGATGGCCTCCGAAATTTCAAGACTTGTCTTCGCAAAGTGCTTGGATTTATGGTAATGGAGTTGCAACAGCTTCTGGATGAGGGTGATCTGGGCAATCAGACCAATTTGCTCATGACGTTCACACAAGGTCTGCCAGGCCCGATAGGCATTGGTGTGGCCCTCAAGGAAGAGTTTCTCGAGAGAGCATTGTCCATGCATGACGGCCACGATGGCCTCATTGTTGGCATCCTAGAGGGCAGCACCAATGGGGTCCACAGCCTCACTGGGGTAAGCAGTGATGTCCAGCATGTATGACCAGGCATGTTTGGACAGCAGGTAGTCTTTGAAGTTCATGCACCATTCCGGCCAGTTGTTGGCACCATGGTCCAATGTGGTGGTGATGACCTTGATAGCGTCGCTAGCACTGAGCTTGATCTTACTGATCACAGGAAGGGAGGTGACAGGCACCAGCGGTGCAACAGGCTGAGGCACAAGGGAAGCAAGTATGCTTTCATCCCAATCAGGTAGGTGTGGGAACAAGACAGGCAGGATGGGTGGGACAACAGGGTGTGACACAGGACATGCACTCTGTGCACAAGTGCGAGTGGGAGAGGGGGACATAACAACAGGGATGATAGAACACAGGAGAAATGTGACATACATATATATATATATCAAGGATCAGTAGGGTGAGGATCAGATGGGGATGGAATCCGGATCTGGAAATGGGATTCCCAATACACACTATGATGGTCCTTTCTCGATGGGGTAAGGGGGGATAAAGAAGGTCCCCTGAATTGGGCATGCGGTGAATCACTTGATTTGTCCCTAGATGGCCTGTTGACTACTAATGCAGCTTGGCAGGCTGATGTGCATGGTCTAGACAAAGCAGCATGGGTTAAGTTGCCATGCCAGGGCTCATAACCTGTTAAACCTAGACACGCCGAGTCAACTAGTCATGTCATAAGTACAGTGGCATAAGGAGAAAACATTGAGACATACCCTTCAACCATAGGATGAAATGGATGAAGGGAAAGAGTCAACTAGAGAGTGAATATACATATATACGTAGTGCAAGTTAAGGTTTTGGTATTCACTGAGTGGTCACGCATCGTGCACTCCAACAGTTGTCATCCCTCATTAGGTGTTTTCGCTTCGTTTTCCCACCACCAGCAATAAATCACACCCCAAATCCTACTAGTCTTTGGTAGTTGCAGAGAGCTCCAAGAGTCTCAGCACAACTCAGCACAGCGGAGCACACACTTGACTATCTCCATGCCATATCCGGAGTTTCCTGAACAGAATTTGACAGTCCAATAATACTGGTTGGCTTCCCACGCATCTCTCCTTCACTCCCCTACCTGTCCTCACTGTCATCAATGTTGAGCACACTGTTCAGTGTGCTCTTGGCACTTTGCCCTCCATCTTGCAGCATCCTACGCACCTCTCTTTTGCCTCCCTACTGGTGCTTGCTGTCATCAATGTCAACCATGCCATTCAGTGTGCTCTTTGCCCTTTGCCCACTGTCTGGTGGCATCCTACACCCCTCTCTTTCACTTCCTACCTGTCATCATTGTTGTCAATGCCAACCATGCTGGACAGCATACTCTTGATTCCCCACATCCCTGCTTTTGTTCCCTACTTGTCCTGCTCTTGCCAATATCAACCATGTCATTCAGTGTACTCTTGGCACTCTGCTATAGATGTCCAACCCACACTCCCATGCTGCTTTCCACCTATCATGTTTTGGCATCCTATGCCCCCCTTTTTCACTTCCTACCTGTCCTTGTTGTTGTCAATGCCAACCACGCTGGACAGTGTGCTCTTAGCCCTTTACCCACTGTCTTGCGGCATCCTATGCCTCTCTTTCACTTTCCTGCCTATCCCTGCCATCATTGACAGTGACCACATTGTTTGGCATGCTCTTCATGCCCTGCGCACCTCTCATTTGTTTTCCTACCTGTCCTGCTGTTGTCAATGTTGACCATGCCATTCAGCACACTCTTGGTGCTCTGCTCACTATTGTGTGGCATCCCACGCATATCTCTTTTGTTTCCCTACCCATTCCCGCCATGGTCAATATTGACCACACTGAATACTTTGCTATGAATGTCTGTCCTGTGCCTCCAGGCTCCTTTCCACCTATTGTGTGCTTTGTATCATGCTAATTTCCTCTGTAACTACGCTCATTGTGTTCAAATCATCCTTGCTACCTACTGTTGCTGTTGTGCCCAAAGCTGTTAGGTATCCAACAGCTTTGGGTGTGAACACGAAGCACATTCAGTGTTCTATCATTCTGTACTTGGATGTGTCTGGCTGTTGATCACATTCCCACTTGGTATCTAATGGCTTCTGCTTGTTCCTTTTCACTAAGGTCTGCAACACAATGTTTGTAGGTTTCCAATTCTATGTAATTAACAATGGTTGGGTGTAATCACATGACTAGAAGAGTGAGGCCCAAGTATTATCGAAACTAATGATTTCATTGTATGTCAAACAGATCCTTGGCTGCTCATGGCAGTGCTTGCCCCCAACACAGTGCCATCACTGCCAGCATCATTGGCAATGCCCTCATTTGATGTGGTGGCAATGTCATTACTGTTGGCACCTTCGTCTGATGCACTGCTGGCATCAGTGCCTTCATTCGATGCGGCAACATCATTACTACTGACACCTTTATCTGAAGCAGTGCCACTTTGAAGGGACGGACCACTAGTGGGTGCTGGAGATGCTAACTGAGTGGTAGGGACTTCCCTTTCCTCATTGTCTTCATTGACAGTTGTAATGCTCTTATGTTTTTAGAGCACCCTGAAGCTTTGTCAGCATCGCCAGCACCATGTGTGTGCTTTTTACCCTTGTTGGAATGAGTACAGCATGAAGGTGTGGTAATCTCGCCACTCTCAAGTTGTTCATTCCTCTCCCCTCTAAGTGCCTCATATTCTTCATCTGTCAACTCCTTCCAGTATGTAGACTCTGTCTCCCATTTTTGCAGCAACATCTCCAGCTGAGACAACGAACTTGAGGCACTACTCAAGTTGGCGAAAGGGACCATTGTCGGCGACCCTTTAATGGCAACTCAGTAGCGAGAGATAACATTGCAAAAATAGTATGCCCACTGCATCTTGGCTTTTGGATTGCCTGTGATTTTTTCTATGTAAAATTTGATTATGGAGCACATCTTATCACACACTAATAATACGCATGTAGATTCTCATTTATGATGTGGCAAATAGCCCCGCACACATGCAAAACTTGCTGTTGGCGGTTTTGGGCAGCTCCTAAGGAATACAAATGTAGCAAGCAGTCGTGCTGTATGTGTTATGGATTTCTTTCCTTTTTATCCTTCCAATTATGCTCTCGCCCATTCATCTTCTCACATGTGAGAGGGTTTTGCCCTTATGGTGTTATCCATGCAGTATGCTACCTTTACAGACGAACTTCTTGATATGAACGAATAACCTCCTTTAGGCAGCTCTCTTGTACTGCCTCGTATTCCCCTTAGCCCAGATGGTCCGTGCACACTCTTACTTAGCTGGTCTGTGCACCGTTCCAAGTAGTATAAATACCTCACCTTTGTATTATAGTTAGGCATCTAGTTCTATACAATCTATTGCTAGAATCTGATCATTCTGTGAGTAATTAGTCCAAGGATTAGTCATAGCGAGACCCCTTAGCTTCTAAGTGTCTCTGCACTACACTTGAGTATGTGCTTCGACTAGGTTCTACGCATCAGCATAACAAAAGAACTAGATCGTCCAGTTTACCTCTGCTATTTAGCATGAGGTCCCTTCCACCACCATTTCGTGGTGAAGAGGAATCCGAGCTCCCTCCCCTGAGCAGGAGCAAGAAGATGTTGAAATCACAGTACCTCCTCTGACTACCGAACCCACCAATTACCATTACGACGACCCCAACTTCTGGACCAGGAACTCCACCACCCCCTGCCCCTCCTCCCCAACCACTCCCGTTCAATCTTCATCCAGATCGAGAACAAACATTCATCATTCACAACCGACTGTTCCTCCAGTTGCACCTCCACCACCACAAAGCCCAACTACTGAAGAAAGAGCGGAATCTCCACTAGAATTCCCCATGAACATCGACGAACACAAGTCAGAGATTAAGGCAGATCTGCCGGATGATTTCTCCGGTCACCCAGATGATGCACCATGATGGCCTACTTCCAGATGAACGCTCGCTTCTATAACAATCGAGCCAAGACCCTTATCCTCCTTGCCAAGATGAGCAAAGGTCAAGGGAAGGACTTCTCTGAGGGTTGGTACCAGAGAATAGGAGATGAAACAGTGGAAGAAAACACTAAGTCTTTCACTGTCATAACAGAAGGCTTCGTTAAAGCCTTTACCCCATATGATGTCGGAGCCAAGGCCTGAATTGACTTGGGAAGGTTGAGGCAGAACCTTGGGGATTCTGATGGGCTGGACGACTACAACCTCCAGTTCCAACTTCTTGCTGGAAAAGCCAAGATCATGGATCAGAAGGCATTGATCAAGTGGTACATCAACGGCCTAGATAGCAACCTCTCTGACTCCATCCTCATGATGCCCACAATCCCCAACTCTATCGATGAGTGGATCCAGAAGGCCTCCCAATTCGCTGGACAGGCAAGGAGGAGAGACAGACTCTGATGTGGAAGGGCTTTTATGCCCATGTCCACTTGGACCCCCTCCCATCAGACTTGCACTACCCCTCGTTGCAACCCAAATGCCATGGATGTGGACACTATCCGACTCACCCCAGTCGAGCGCGCCTGTCATATGAAGGATAATCTATGCTTCATCTGCCACCAGAAGGGATGTCACACCACCAACCACCCTTGTCCTCACCACAACAACAACAACCCTCATAGCAACAATGGGCCCCTGCCCCCCTAGGAACCCTCAGAGGGTCAGGACCACCTCCACCACCCCTACCCCAGACCCAGTCACGATCTACATCGCCAGTCTTGGAGGAAGGAATGTCCCTAAGGAAGACATCCTGCAGGTGCTCAAAATGTGCTATGAGGAGCAACCAGAGGAAGAAGGAGAAATGGTGGCAACCACTAGGATAGAAGTGGCTAAGGATTTTTGAAATGGAGGGAAGTCTTGACATCTTCTCCTCCTCTTGTTATAGCTCCTGTATTTGTATCAGATTTGCATGCCCAGTCAATCCAAATCCCCCTCTCTCTCTATATGCACGCAGGAGTAGAAATCGTCGATGTTACAGCTCTCATCGACAGCGGAGCAACAGGATGCTTCATCGATCAAGACTTTGTCTCAAGGCATCACATCCCCACCACTTGACTCCTTAAACCACTAAAAGCTCAAAATGTGGATGGAACTACCAACAAAGAAGGGATCATCCGACACCAGGTATCCCTAACTCTCCAAGTAGGAGAGATTGAGGAAGAACGAAAACTGATGGTCATCAATTGCAGATCCGAGAACGTTATCCTCGGCCTCCCTTGGTTGAAGGACCTCAACCCCACTATCGATTGGACCACTGGACAGGTCACCATCCCAGACTGACTCTCCGTTCCCCATCACAACTCTCCCAAGGCCATCACCCAGCAATACCTTATCTGGTACCTAGATATGGACCCAGACCTCCACATCGCTCAGATGTGGAGAAAACAACTCATTCACTCCTTGACCATTTCGAAAACCACTATCGCCACAGAGATCACCTTGAAAGTGGAAAAAGTAGAAAAAGAGCTCCCACAACAATACTCTGCCTTCTGAAATGTGTTTGAAAAAAAAGGTCATTGATGAACTACCCCCCACCTGATCCTTCAACCATGCCATTGACCTTAAAGAGAGCTTCATCCCAAAGGTCGCCAAGGCCTATCCTCTCAACCCGAAGGAACTCGACGCCTGCAGGGCCTTCATAGATGAGCACCTTAAATCAGGAAAGATAACCCCATCGAAATTGCTGCAGGCTTCCCCCTTCTTTTTCATTCCAAAGAAGGATGGATCGGTCCATCCTTGCCAGGACTACCAATACCTCAATGAACATACCATCAAAAATGCCTACCCCCTCCCCCTTATATCCAACCTCATGGATAAACTAAAAGGGTCCTGCCTTTTTATGAAAATGGACATCCAATGGGGGAATAACAATGTCCTGATCAAATCCAAGGACTACTGGAAAGCAGCCTTCATCACACCCTTCGGTCTCTTTGAGCTGACAGTAATGTTCTTTGGGATGTGCAACTTGCCTGCCACGTTCCAGGCCCTCATGAATCACATCTTCAGTGACATGATGGCAGAAGGATGGCTTGTCATCTACATGAATGACCTCCTCATCCACTCCTCTTCTCCCGTGGTTCACAAAGAGCGAACAAAACGGGTCCTCGAACGACTCCAGGAGCACAAACTCTTCCTCAAACTTGAAAAGTGCTCCTTCAACATCGACAAGGTGGAGTACTTGGGAATGGTCATGCGAGAAGGGCAGGTAAAGATGGACCCAGTCAAGCTGAGTGCCATCGATGACTGGAAATCCCCAACCTCCATTAAAGCAGTCCAGTTGTTCATAGGATTCTGTAACTTCTATAGGAAGTTTATCCCAGACTTCTCCACCTTAGCCCGCCCCCTCATCGAGTTGACAAGAAAGAATGCCACCTGGGAATGGAGGGAACCCCAAGAGAACGCCTTCCTCGCTGTCAAGGGAGCCTTCACCAAGTGGCCGGTCTTATGTCTCCCCAATGTCCTCTCCCCCTTCTTTGTCATGACCAACACATCCCTCATGGCCATGGGGGTGGTCCTTATGCAAAAAGACACCAATGGCAACCTCCACCCCTGCACTTATCTCTCTTAGACCCTTTCCCTGGCTGAGAGGAACTACGACATCTATGACTGTGAACTTCTTGCCGTCATCCACGCCCTCGAAGAATGGCAACACTACCTCCTGGGCACCTCCCACCCCATCACGATCCTCACGGATCACAAGAATTTAACCTACTTCAAACAGCCCAGGAAACTGTCCTGCCGCCAGGCTAGGTGGTTGATGTTCCTACAAGACTTCGACCTGACCTTCCACCATCTCCCTGGCACCCAGATGGGCCCGGTGGACGCCCTCTCCTGCAGGGATGACATTACCATGACTGGTGACAACCAGGATGTTACCCTCCTCCCTCCTGACCTTTTTGTTCGATCAATCGATGTCACTCTGGCTGAGAAGATCGCATCCTCCTCCCCTACCAACCCCCTCGTGCTCGACACTGTTAAAGCTCTGGCCGATGGCTCCTCCCTCTTCCCCTGTGCAGCTCGGACAGACTGGGCCTATGACCACCCCCACCTTTACTATTGAAATAAACTCTTTGTTCCTGAGCTGGCCTGGTGGGACCTCACCCAGTCAATTCATGAAAGCGAAACCGGAGGGCACAGTGGATACTTCCACACTGTCAATGCCCTCCAACACGATTACTGGTGGCCTGGCCTCACCACCTTTGTGCGACATTTCATCTTGGGGTGTGCCACCTGTCAGGCCCATAAGGTTAACACCCACCCCTCC
>JBBPQN010000196.1:0-22043 GCA_038092575.1 Boletus subluridellus | reverse complement strand
CTGATATTAAAGAAGAGAAAGTAAATATACAGGAAGGAGAAGATAAATCAGAGATACATACATACTGGAGTGAGTTCCTCTCCAGCTGTATCGCACGTCTTACGAAGTTCTGTGTCATTCTTCAATGTGACCCGAACAGCACCTTGCACAACGCGTGCAATAAGATTGAGTAGTGTCTCGACCTGTCTTTTGTTCAGTGATGCATCGAGTACAAGCTCTGCAAACTCAAAGTCGCCAACAGTATGAAATGGACGCCAGGGAGCTGGATCCTCAACACGGTGGGGAGTTCTTGATTGTGCACGGAAGTTTTCATAGGATTGATAGAGAGGTGCCCATCGACTGCAGGGATGGAATTCGGTCTTGAACTAGGCTTGGTCATTGTTGGATTGTGACTGTGCCTGGGGCTGTGCTGACCTGCTGATGCTGGGTGCGGCTGTGAATACAATCATTAGAATAACATGCGCACAAGATGAGTCAAGCATGCACCTTGTCCCTCCTCTCGTGAGCCAGGCTCCTTCATGAGCGGCTCATTGAACAGACCAGGATCGGGACCAGGGTCAACAGCTAACACGATAATCAATGACATTTATATTATTGGGATCCACGACATCTAAAACTCACCATCGTCAAAGTGGAATGAATTGGAGTGTCCTTGACCAGCCGTATTGAACATTGGAGTGCTGGATGGTCCTGGACAAGGAATTGCTGATGCTGCGTGGCGTCTCGCCACTGAACGGAAATTATTAGTATTACTGTAATAATGCTTGAGAAAAAAATACAGATCTCACTCTTCTGAGACTCCTTGTAACGATGGGAAACCAACAAGCGCTCCTCGTCATCTTCTTTCCGCTTCCTGCAACTCCTTTCATGAGACAAAAATCCTTGCAGCTTGAACTTGTTGCCACAGTAAGAGCATTTTTTCTGGCCTGTCACGGCCTCATTGACCGTATTGTGGGCTCTGGAGGATGGACGAGAGGGTGCCATGGTGGACGAACGAGAGGAAAAACGAGAAAAGAAGCCACTAGGGACACTCATATGCCAGCACACATCAGCATGTCATCAACATGGCATTATCAGGCACGTGCCACCACTTGTCATGCCGGTGATACCCGGTCAATTGAATCGACCCATTATCATTCCATTTTCATGCTCATTCAAAGGGGCTTGTGATGTAATACCCTGATGTTGTAAGCCGCCAGCATTATGATCGCCCTTAGAAATTTGCGACATGGATCAGATGGGATGGGATCAGCCAGAGGAAGTGATTCTGGAGGCTGCGGAGGAGAGCTCAGGGGTGCTGGCACACTCTGTTCAGGTGCACGGAAAGAGATACTGCTTGTAACCCAGTCAATCAACGGATTGTGTCGGGTGAGCCAGTTGTGTCCTAGAACAAGGGAACAGGTAGAGTCCAGTGGAGTGACGTAGAACGTCGTCGGAGTGATATCACCAGTTGCGAAACGGATGGAGAGGTTGATGGCTCGGGTAATGGTACTGTTGGATGTTCCATCGAAGAGGTGGAGTTGAAGCAGGGGCATGGGGTAGGTAGAAAGTCCATGTGAATTAACAAAGGAAGTATCAATAAAACAGTCGGAGGATCCAGAGTCTACAAGCGCGGGAAATGGAGAGATCGGATATGATACTAAAGTGACGGAGGGCATAAGCAACTTAGGATCTGAAAGAGTGGATGCGTTGAGACAGATCTCCTTGAGTGCATGGGTGGGTTCAATGCAACCTCCAGTCCGTGCAGAGTCACAGAGGTCGCAGGCTATTTTTTTGTCTCTGAAGTGGAGGCCTCCAGTTTAGCTTCCAGAGTTGTGGTTGCTGTGCGGCCCTTGGCTGCCCGAGATGTAGACTTGGGGCAGTCCTTAGCCATGTGGCCAGCAAGTCCACAGAACATGCACAGTTTGTTGTCAAACCAGCGTTTGCACTCCTTGTTGGTTAGCTTGCCATCTTTCCCTAATTTAGACAACAAGTCCGGTTTCGGAGCTGTGGAGGTGGATGCTCCTTTGCCTTTTGACTCCTTGGAGTCCTTGGAGCCACCATTGAAGGGGCGAGGGGCGGAAGGCGCGGGAGTGGAGGGTTTGTCGGACTTGGATGCGGAGGATTGGTTGGTGTTCTTTGCTTGACGGCTGATCTCAGACTTGCACTCCCAGTAGTGCGTGTCGATCGCCTGAGTGAGAACTCGGAGTTCGGAGAGCGTTGGGGGTTTTCCAACGTGGGAGATTTCGTCTTTGATGCAGTCCAGCAGACTGTTGTAGAAATGGTGCTAGAGGGCACCTTTTCCATAACCGCAGACCTGCGAAGCAATCTTATTGAATTCGACCACATACTTATTGATGTGCTGAGTGTCCTTCATGGACAAGTGGTCAAGCTGGTGCTCTGCATCTCTGACGGGGTCATGCAGACCGAAATTGGTCTGGAGTTCAAGGACAAACTCCTTGAAGTTGTCCATCCAGAGAGGGCGGAGTGTGGGATCTTCCATCTGGAGAAGGTCCGGTTTGAACCATTCCAGAGCCATACCCTTCAGGTATGACTGCACAAATGTGACTTTGGCGTGGTCAGTACTGAAAGCCTTGGGGCAGTCTTGGGAGTTTAATTCACATTGCACTAGGAAAACCCAGAGTTTGCGGGGTTCAGTCCCATCAAACTGGTCCGGTTCATGGACTTTAGTGTGGGGGGTAGAGTCGGAGGCGGGATGACGAGTGGAGCGAGCAAGGCCTTGGATGGCACTTGCGAGTAGAGCGAGGGTATCTCGCAGGACATGCTCATTGTTGGAGTCGTTAGGCGGGTCGTCGTCATTGCCGGGGAAGTTGGGATCATCATTGAACGGATCATCTCCAGGGAAGTCAGGGTCTCCCGGAGCATCTTCATCGTTGGGGAAGTGGGGGTCTCGCGCTCTGTGGTCAGAGCGGTGACTGGATTGGGCAGATGTCTTGCTCCTATCTTCGTTGAGTTCAAGCTTGACGATGCGTGCTCCTGGAGTAGGGGACTCCGGAGTAGGGTGCACTTGTGAGGCAGAGCCTGGGGTGTGTCAGGCGGAAAAGCCCCGGAATTGGCTGACGAGTTCTGGGCCACATCGGCTGCTTCTGAAGACACTGAGAGGATTGTATCTGGGAGATGGCGGAGGGTTTGCACCTAGGGCGCGGGTTTGAGATCTGGTGGTGCGTGTAGCCATAGGTTAGACTCGTAACAAGTGGGAGTTCAAATATACTGTTAAGTACTGGTAAACTCTGAGGGGAGGACGAACTCTGGAACTTCAGAGTTGTCTAGTGGACGGGACTTGGCTTCACCGTATGTGGTGCGCCCTTGCTAGGAGTCCTGTTGTCCCAGAATTTACTGATGGGTCAGAGATAGACTTAAGACATACTAGACGTCAAGTTGAGCGGAGGTTTCAGAGAGAGTCTTCAAGACTCAAGCGGAGGAAAGAAGTTAGACTAAGTTGATATTCGAACTGAGGAAATACAGGAGTAGTACAGAGAGCTTATATATGTCGGAGGTACATAGGATTAGTAATGGAGGTGGAGTTGGTTTGTAAGTACAGAGTTGGAGGTAAGGTAAAGCCAGAGCTGTGTTCCTAAGCGGAGCACAGGTACAGAGGAGAACATACAGTGGGACTAGTATATATGGAGATCAAGAAATGGAATGTAAAGTATCGTAAGTTATATGGACAGGGTCCAAAGGTCAGGGGTCGTGTCTATAGCAAGAACGTGCCGGAGTTCATATGTACAGAAATGGAGTTGGTCTGGAGGACTGGGGTTGGACTTACTGAATTTCCGGGATATGACAGCTGCCCTTTTCTGTCTTGTGCTTGGGCAGGTGCCAAGTCTGTTGGAGGTGGTGGTGGAAGGTCGGGCATCTGAACCTTGGCTGTAGTTAAAGAGGATAGAGACCTGTGCAAATGAGAAAACAGATCAGCATTCTGAATCATAAGTAGAAATACTCACAGAGGATTTTTGATGTGCAATGTGATACCTGTCTTAACACCAGCCTCCTGTGGTACAGTGTCAGAGACCTTCTTGGCAAGCGCCTTCGCAGCACAGTCCTTCTTGGCCTGTTCCTTCTTGGCCTGTTCCTTCTTGGCGAGCTCCTTCGCAGCATGGTCCTTCTCGGCCTGTTCCTTTTTGGTGAGTGCCTTCACAGTGCAGTCCTTCTTGGCCTGTTCCTTCTTGGCCTGTTCCTTCTCAGCAAGCACCTTCGCAGCACAGTCCTTCTTGGCCTGTTCCCTCTTGGTGAGCTCCTTGTCAGCAAGTACATTCACAACAAGCTCCCTTTTGACTTGTGCCTTCACAGCACATTCTATCTTGGCCATTTCTTTATCAGCAAGCACCTTCACAGCACATTCTGCAGCAAGCTCCCTTTCAACTCATGCCTTCACAGCACATGCTATCTTGGCCATTTCTTTGTCAGCAAGTGCCTTCACAGCATGTTCTGCAGCAAGTTCCTTGTCGGCAGTGGTACTTTCTTCAGTGGCAGTTTTGTACTCCCTAGCGACCTCAAAGTCTATGTAGCAAGAGTCTATAGACTCATCTGCATCAAACTTGGAAGCTTTCGATGCAAACAAAAATTAGTATGAATGCAAAGATAGAAGTAGACAATACTTTTTGCTCTTTTTTGAGAGACTGTCCACTTGACCTCAGACTTGACCTTCTGAGTTGATGCCTTCTGCTTCCACTTCTTCAATGTGTTGTTGGCATCGTTGTCATGACCAATGTTACTTGACTTGTTGTCAGTAGCTCACTTGTCCTTCAACATACCATCTGAATTGAGGTAAGATCATTTCCAGCCTGGATATGTGATGGTAGCGAGGTCCTCCAACTTCCATCCATTATTACATAGCCATAAGACCAGCCATTCCCTAAGCATGACCTCATGCAAACGTTGGCGTGCAGTTGCAGTAGCATGTCCCCAAGAGGAAGGTGCGAGGTTGTCACAGACAAGATCTTCCCAGACGCTACACAGTGTTGTTCGAATGTCCCTGATTCTCTTGAGTGTAAGTGGGTTTCCATTTTGATCTTCCATGTATGAAGTATTAGCAGCCTTGTAATTTTCTGGCTGCTTCTGCCACATCTCCCAATCAGACTTGTTCCAAAATTTGATGGAGGGATGGGTTTTGCAGGTCAGCTGCTCTGCCAAACTGGTGAACTGTGATTTCAATGAAATTGGTACAGTCAATCTCAGAGAAACAACATTGCCAGGATCAATTGGGACATCTTGACTGAGCTCAGACTGATCATTGGGTTTCCTGGAAATGTTTTGTATATCAGTAAAATACTAGTGGTAGTACATGAATAAGTTAAAAACAGAGGATTTATACTTTATGAAATCTCGCTCAGCAGCCATACTAGCAATTTGGAGCTCGAGCATCTTGCATCTTTCCTGCAGCATGTGAAACATTTGTGCGTGACTCGGATCCTGCATATATGTGGTCTAAATGCAGCTAAATTATATGGAAATATAGTCTAGATGGTTCATGACATACCTGACCATAGCCAAATGTGGCCTGTGGAGGCAACAGCCCAGGGGTAGGCATCTGTTGCATAAATGGCAGCCCCATTTGTGGCATGAAATCCATGTGGATATTGGGGGGTTTGGGTGAGCCATATAAATCTTCAAGTCCAGGATCCAGAGAAAATGAAGAAGAGTTATTGGCAAAGCTTGGAAGATGTTGGGAGGGATGCATTCTGAGGACTGAGGTTGTGAATGTGATGGTTAGGACGAGAGCAACGACAGATCAATTTTTGGGAAAGACCAGGATCAACATGCATGGCAAAACTCTGTAGCATAGTCAAACTGCATCTACTCTACCTCCTCCTCCTCATCTTCGTGATTAAAAATATCATACTCAATTCCTAAGACTGATGCATCCAAGCCAGGTTGTGATAATTGGCAGAAAAGCTTCATTTCCTCACCATCTGGTAATACCATTCTCCTTGGGATCATTGCGACCATGCTAAAAATAGCGATAATATTGATGGTAACAAGCTCATTTGTTAGAGTACAAGCTGTGACTGTTTGAGATGAAAGAGTGAGAAGATCTTCCCATGGAGGTGAGTAAAGTTTGATGACAGCAATATTATGGAAATTCCAGTTGTCATCTTCATATAATGGGAGCCAGGTAAAGTACTGGACTTCACCCAGTCATAGGTCATATTGATGTATGAGCTAAACAAATAAGTAGTCTAGCAATATAGCTTACAGGGAAAAAAAACTTACCATAACATTGTGTGATACTTGAAACTGGTCAGTGGGCTGTTGACTTTCACACCAAAGGGATTGGACAATTTGACCATTTTTGAGCTGAAGGCGTGCCCATTGTTTGATGTTACCAGGTTCGGATGCACCAGCACCCAGATACTGTTGCAGCGCTTGAGATTCATCATTCATTGGAGAAATAAAGCTGCGGTCTTGTTTCAGAAGGAAAGCAAAGCCATTTCCTGAATCAACTGCACTGTTAGGAAGCTTATTTGGAGGCATGCCAAGCTCAGGCATTGCAGCAAGGAGACCATTTATCTGACAGTGCCGAACACCTTCTTGAGCAAGATTGGCAAATGGGTTGGAAGGTTGCTGAATCTCTTGGCCAAGATTTCCTATTGTTCTCTCCATCGTCCATTGTGAATAACAGATCAAGGGACCTTTTGTTGGAATTATTATTCCATGTATGGTACTTACAGATTACATAAGTGATAGTTACATCGCACCACATTAGTTTACCTTTACTTTAGTGACTACTAAAGTATTCTACAGGTTATGAGCCCTGCTCTTCCAAGCCCAGTAGATCACTCCTGACTTGAATTCCAGAAGTTGGAAATGCCTTTCAAAGTCAAACTTGAAGATGGCTTGAAAATCCAAGTCTCGAGTCTCAATGGACACAATTGGCCAGAATACTGCTCAAAAATAGTCAGCCCAGTGTGGGAAGCCCAGCACGCGACATTGGAAGCCCACTACACTACTGTTCTAGCTATTATCAAGGCTAACTGAAGACCTGACAACTTCTACGAGCGACAATGCCTCAAGAACTGGCAACTACAAGTGGCAAAACGACTCCGAATGGAAGTCAAGAAGGGTGAAATGCCACGTGGGAGAGTTGAAGAAGATGCAGCCACAGCCAGAGGACCGGGCACAGCGACCACGGCCGAAACGACTGGTGGCGGAAGCATCACAACCCCAGCGAGCAGCCCACAAGCCAAAACAACGAATCCACAGGTCAACGACAAGACCACTGACGTCACAAACCCACACACAATGTGCGCAGGGCCCACGAGGCCAGTGGGCAAGCCAGGAGACAAGTCGGAGACCGCCCACAGTCAAGACGACAGGCCGCAACTCAAAACGAGTGCAGCCCGGGTTGGACCAGGTGGCAAATTTGTCAAAAGACGAAATGGACGCATCGTGCATGGAAGCACAGACGCAGACAACCACCGGGAGGCTACAGAGGAAGTGCACAGCGTGCACCAAGACACGCCGGTTGATGGGGCAAACGACGAGACACGTCGAAACGTCTCAATCAAGGGGGAGAGAGGTCAAATGAGGGTGCTAGCACGATCAACAACGAGAGCTGAAGAAAATCATCAGCGCACCTTGACAGACATCACGGACATACCTGACAGATCCCAAGACCCACCTCCACCACTTTACAGCCCATCCGAACGAACTGCGCGAGTAGACACACCCCCGAGCGTCAAGCTCAAGGGGGAGAGGATATACCGTGCGAGCCACAATGCTAGACCTACCAGAAATGAAGTGGTCACGTCGGGAGGGAACGCGTTAGAATGAATCCCCAAACAGCCAGAGCCAAGGGAGGAGGAAAACTCACCTTGGAGGTCTCGAGATGAGCAGAGCGAGCCAGACAGCAAAACGCTGGTACCAGGTGACTACCACAGCTGCCAGGGACGTCCGGAAGGTGCTAGGAAGCAGCGCGTAGGCAATACGAAGTTGCTGAATCAAGATATTGGGCCAGGAGGCCATTTGGGCAAATTGGCCGAAATGGGAGGCATTGAGGCCAAAGCGCTGCGCCGAAAGGTTGCAGACGACGTCAGAAAGGTCGGGAGACATCCTGGAGACGTCAGGAACTGGCGCAGCAATGAAACGAAGCCGTCGAATTGCATTAGAGGGCCAGTAGGTCTGTTGGACCTGTTGGAGGCGTCGAGAGGCGTCGAGGGCAAAACGCTGCACGAGAACAATGCAGAAGGCGTCCAAAGGCATGGGAGAGGCTGTGGTAACGATGGCGCAACGAGCGGCACACGTAGTGACTCGATACGAGTCAATACAAGGCTGCTAGCTGAAAAACAGCCAAGTCAGCAAGAGCGGCGCAAGCACACAAAGGACAATGTACCTGGGCCACCTAGACCACCTAGGAACCTCCCCAGATGCCCTACTGAGTCCGTCAACCCACCACGCCGATGTGGAAAACTCAAAACACAATCTAGAAGGGTTAGTCAAGCCAGGAAGAGAAACTGGACATACCGAGTCAGATGGTCGCACCAAGGCCGAATCAGGCAAATCGGGTCCAGCAGATGCGTCGTACATCGAGTGGAGAAGCAGAGAAAGCATCCCCAAGGCGCGAGATGCGAGGACAACGATCCCAGAGTCATTTGAAGATGACTGCTCGAGCAGAGATAGCGCAAGAGCTAGCTGAGCCACGACTTACCGGATTAGGCAACCGCTCGAGCGCAACTACACCACGGACCATATCTGCGCATACGATGCTACACAGACTACCAAGTCATTCATTTAATATATTTTGGTATACTTTCTTTTGATTTTACCATTTATTCATTGGGACAAACACTTACAGTCTATTGTCTTAGCCTCTCATGTTTGAGGGGGAGTGTTGGAATTATTATTCCATGTATGGTACTTACAGATTACATAAGTGATAGTTACATCGCACCACATTAGTTTACCTTTACTTTAGTGACTAACTGAGTATTCTACACCTTTTTGGACTGTTTCACTAGGGAGATAACTGACTTGATGAATGCATGGTCGTATGAAGTGGAGTCGACTGTCCTGGTAGCAGTAGTACAAATCCTTGAAACCCCACTCCCATTGACAGAGAAGGGATTGTGCTACAATGAGATCATTGGTGGTGATCTGATGCTGACACATAATCTGAAACCCCCGGATGAGCTTACAGTAGTTTTCAAAGTACTCGTTTGGCAAGATGTTGTATAAGAGGATAGGGCCGAGACTGAAAGCATCATCACCAAATTTGCAGAGTGACAATAGTCTGTTGGAGTTTACAAACGTGAGAATAGCTTACATAAGCTACAGTAGTATTTTCGGTCGTAGTATCTTGTTACACCTCAGCTGGTTTCCCAACCACTGAGGTGAGTACACTATTATTAGAGCTACCTATTATTAGTACTGACTACTTACAGTACTTAGATATTCAATAGGTAAGCTCAGCCGGTTTCCCAACCACTGAGTACTTAGATATTCAATATAGTCAACTATAGATGGATATAATCCCTGTCCACACTAGCGACGCTAGTGAACAACCAGCGGGAATATATTCAAATAAGAAAAAACACACTTAACGTTCGCATACTGCCATGTCAACACATCATTGTCAACAAGGCACCTCTTGGTATGCACAATAATATTGATATTCACTGTATTCAATCTATTGCATGACAAAATATAGCATTGGGCTATTGACAATACAGCACTTCAACGATGGCATCTATGAATCTATTCCACTACAGGCATGTGAGAGTGTCATCTAATCCACAGGCTACTGTGATCCTTGTATGTAGGCACAAATGACAGAAGAAAAAACACCAACCACCACACAAACATTGTGACTACTTGCGAGACTGAGTTGACTTCCTGGATCTGCTTTTCTCACTTGCTCCCAACTTGCCTTTCTTCTGCTTCTTTGGAGCATTCTCATCTTCTCCAATGTCAGTCAAAGGGCTCTTGTTTCCTTTGATGTCTGATAACACGATAGGTCTTTCCTTGCGCTTGCCCTTTCATACAGTAGAAGTCGTAGTAGTAGGGCTAGTACCAGAGGGTTTCGTCAACAACCCATTATCATGCTGTCGGGCAGAAGGATTTGTCTCCACACGAGGGCTTGTCACATCACCAGTATCAGAAACATTCATCAGAGCGAAAGTCTTTCGAGTAGCAGAATTGGCAGGAGGGGTGTTATGACCCCCAAAATCGACAGGAGGGGTGTTGTGATCGCTGAAACCAGCAGGGGTAATGCCACACACACCAGGGCCAGGACTATCTTGGTGGTGACCATTCATACTGTTTGAAGTGGTGGAGGCGCTGGTCCCCTCAGCGAGCAAAGCGGATGATGAGCTCAAAGCTCTCTGTGAGGTACTAGAAGACTTGGATGCAGATCCCCATTCAGCCATTTGCCTCTTCATTATGGCCACATCATCATCATCTGAGTCGCCCTCGACAATCTCTGCATCATGTCTGATACCACATACATTGTCAAACAAGAGCCTTAAAGAATGGATTAGTAGTACACGATCATTCAAGTTGTAAAGATTGCCACCCACTTGTTGTAATGTCCAAGAAGTTCCTTGACCCAATTGGTGTCCGTGCCATTTGTTATGAAGTCGATGGTCCTGTAATAAAAATCGGGAAATCTGAAATGTCCATCGGTGTCAACAAACTTGTCTTGCAAGCAGATGCTGAACCGGGCCTGTAAAATAGATATAAATGTGGTCTTGTAACAAGAAACCACTCACATGAACGGCTGCATAAGTGATATGGTATGTGTCCACCTCGAACATCTTGTGGATCTTTGCATTGTTAGCACGGGTGCTTTGGGACTTTGAACCCGACAGAGCAGATGATGGGGATGTAAAGATATGCTTTATGACCTGGTCTGTTACGGTTGGTGACACCCTCCCATCTTTTTCCCCTACCATTCCTTTGGACTACCCCAGGTCATCCCTCTGGGACGATATCATCGCTTCCCTGCAGGAGTATGCAGTGTCAGACACTGCATTTGAGGACAGCCTCCTTGATCTGTTTTCTCCTGACACCACCTCCTTTTGATCCTATTCCTCCTGTTCTGGTTTGCCCTGATTCCACATTGATCCTATTTACACTCCGTTTCCTCCCAAGGACACTGCCCCTTTCCGTCACATGCTTCTTATATGCAATGTGTTTCTTACCTCATACTCATGATAGTGCCTTCCCTTACTTTACATTCAGACTCTGATTCACCTGCCCTAAACTGACTCTAGGCAGGATATATATTCATGCTCTGCCTGTAATGCTTCTTTAATTTGAACCTACACAATCTACTGTGTATCTTGGAGTTCACCACTGGCTCGCTTCTCTCGCCAGCTCTCACACTTCATCTTTTGCTTCACTATCATCTCTCTCATAAGAGCGATCTTCGGTCAACCAACTTAGGACATTGGTCGTCATCTGTCTCAAGCCAGAACAGACTAGGATGAACTCCAACTATGTGTTGGTGTTTCATTGTTACGGTGGTCGTAACATGGTCCACAAGAGTGAGCATTGATGAAGTAGCAGGTGAGACACTTACACGTTCAAATAGGAATCCATGCAGGAATCCATGGGCAACATCACCGGGGTTAAAATTTTCCCCAGGGGTGTCACTGTTGTAAAGGAAGGCCAGGTTCTTTTGAGCTGTTACCTTGATGATACTGTTTTCAATCTTCTTAGTTCTGTCCATTATTAGATAGATTAATCAGTATGGAAGATGTACTCATTGAGACTGCACTTACTCCACTGGGCTTTCCAGCATGTCTTTAAGATATCAAACAGGACAGAGGAGATGGGCCAGCTCAGGGTGATGAAACCCAAGCCTGTCCTTTGGCCCGCAAGGCTGTACTGGTGGATCAAGGACCTTCTTGTCTGGCTTTGGTGCTGCATATGACATGATGACTGGTCTAAGGTGACTGGCATTGTCCAACCATGTGTGATTGATCACACCCTGCATCTGCAAAGAACATGACTCATCAATATTCACTCAAATGGTCAGCTAATGTACCTCACAAATGAGTGTGTTGCGCTTCTGCTGCTTGTTTTTACGAATAAGGCCAATAAGGTATGGAGCTTGTTCTTCCAAGTAGTGGTATATGCATTTGTAGCATAATAGTGTTCTTTTTGCTGTTTTAAGGCAAATGTCAGCACATATACAGAGTGAATCAGTTGCAATAAGTGCATATATCCACTAAAATGAAACCTACATGTTTGCTAAGACCTTCTCATATGCAATCTTGATTTTCTTCTTGTTTGTGTCATCATCATCATCATCATCGTTGTCGTCATTGTCTGGATCCATTGCTTCACCCTCCTTGAGTATAAGGTAAATGTGTATCACCTCTTCGATGTTGCAATACATGTCATAGGCATGTGGGATCCATTGCACAGCATGTAGACAGCGCTCCCACTCAGCTGACTTTCAGTCAGAGTCATCCCTGGATCATTATCAGTGCCTTTATCCAATGAATTGACCCTACTATGTACTTACTTTTCATCGTCTTTGTATGACTTCTCAGCACTGCAGGTAACCTTGTGTATCAACAAGACATATTGCAACGTAACCTTGACCTACCTCGACTTTGGGTTGCCTTTAATGATTGTGTTGCTTGAGATCCTTTCCTTGCTGCATTTTTCTGAGGTAGAGTGCAACTCCAATGCCATGGATCCAGTAAGTGCCTGGTTGGCACTGTGATGTGGCATCGTGGAATGAATGCAAGATGGAATATGCTGAAGTTTCAGAACTTTGCATCTTCTCAGTTACATAATTCTGCTCCTTCCTAAAATGGTAGACATGGCACCATACCGACACCAACTCAAGTCGTTCAAGTTCCTTTGAGGATCCTACATATATTGGAATATATTGGTATGCTGTTTCAGTTTTCGCTGCTTGTCTTCCCAGCATGTTCACTTGCCTCAGATGTGATACACCTTTTAGCACATGCAAGCATCTCTCAGCACATGCTGCAGTGTGTCAACAGAGCCATGCCCTGTCCAATGCCCTATACAAGTGTAAATGGAAAACCGCTGACCCTATGCCTAATCAGAAAGCAAAAAAGTCTCATTATCGCTCTCCTGAGTGAATTTTGCCCCCTGCCAACTTGTCCATAGTGCCAGGACCCAGTGTTCCTGTTCAGGACAACCCTGATTACGAGGACTTGCCAGTCGGTCATCCTGAAGTAAGTGTGGGGTGGTATTCTGGTAGGACTGACCCAATTTTACTGAAATAGATTAATATTGCCATACCTGCTCCACCTCCTGTTCTCTCAAACTGATCTGGCAGGCAAATTTGCATGCCAGCTCAGTTCAAAGACTTCCTACCAGGTAGCTTGACTCATTTGGCACACATGCCACTCTCAGCACATCAGCAACGTGCCCTGTGTCCCCCTCTATCACCTGACAACCATCCTACAAATCCCACTCAGCAGCCCTCTTCCTCTCCTTCACCAAGCTCCTCCTCCTCACACCATCTCATTCCATTCACCACTCAACCCGACCAATTTGGTCTTTTTCATGTCTATGCCAATGAATCTATGCACATACCACTGGAAACTCTGGAGATCCTTACTGATGCACCCATGCTTCTCTCCAAGCCCTCTGTTTTTGATGTTGCAGCTGCACAAGCACATCTGGAAGTTCCAGGTGTTCAACACTCTTCCCACCAGGATATCTTTGTTCCATTCACCAACCTGTCTAGCAGCATCCTGATGATGTGGCACTATTCAGAGACAAGTGAGAAGTCCAGCGCTGAGCTTGACTGCCTTGCTCGACTGCTTGTTAACTCTCCCATCAAACCTGAAGAGCTCATTGGGTTCTTGCACACTCACAAAGAGCGACAGATGGACAAGTACCTCGAGTCTGAAGACAACCCATTTCAAGCTGAATATGGGTGGCGCAAGTCGAGCGTTAGGATTCGCTTACCAAAGAAGAAAGTTAAGTTTCCATCTGAGTCTGATGCACCTGAAATTACAGTTGGCAGTATCTGGCACCGTGATTTGACAGGTATCATTGTCAATGTCTTTCAGAGTGATTCACCGCTCTCCTTTCACATGACACCATTCACCCAGCACTGGAAGATATCTGAAGATAAGGTCATTGATGTCTACTCCAAAACATTCATCGCTGGAAATGTTACAAGCTTATGAGGAGATTAACTCATTACCTTGGGAAGCAGGTGATGACATAGAGCGTGTTGTCACCCCATTAATGCTTTGGTTGGATGCTACACATCTGACCAACTTTGGTGATACCTCTATGTGGCTGTTTTATCCGTTCTTTGGTAACCAATCTAAATACACCCAAGGCAAACCAGAATCGATGGCATGCCATCACATCACCTACATCCCCAAGGTAAGTGATTTCACTATGTGATGGTAACCTAAGCAGACACCATTGCAGCTTCCAAACGTTTTCCCAGATGTTTATCAGCATTACTACAGGGAGGTGCCATCAAGAGATGTCTACATGCACTGCAAACATGAACTCTTTCAAGTGGTTTGGGATCTGCTACTCAATGAGAAGTTTATGAATGCATATTACAATGGGATCTTGATATGGTGTGCCGATGGGACCATGTGGAGAATTTATCTGCACTTCTTCTCTTACTTGGGTGACTATTCTGAAAAGTGAGTGTTGATCTGCCTATAGATAAGATGAGCTAATGTTTGATAGGGTTCTGTTATTGGGAATCAAGTTCCTGGGGAGACATCCATGCCCTCACTGCATCATCACGAAAAACGATCTCATCAGGACAGGAATGAGAGGGGACATGAAGAACCATGTCCATAAGGCTCGTATTGACAGTACTCATCGACAGTATCATGTCTGAAAAGCACGAGAATTTATATTTGAGAAAGGGGCAAGCATAAATGATGTCTGTGTGCAAGCTCTCCTTGGAGATGAGTCCTATGTGCCAACAACAGTATTTTTCCCCCTTTTATCATATTGTTCACTGAGCTTAAAAACACTATAGAACTTGTTTTCAGATTGCTTTTTGAGCTCGGGCCTCAACTTTTTCACATTGTTTGTGGTTGACCTCCTCCATGAGTTTGAGATTGGAGTATGGAAGGCTATCTTTACTCATTTACTTTGCATTCTTTTTGCTGCTGGTGGGGATGGAATTCAGGAACTCGATGAGCAGTAAGCCTCATATAACTAAGTTTTGGAGATAAGATAACATCATATTTGATTAGCTATCACCACACCCCGACATTTGGACGAGAAGCCATTCGTAAATTTTCACGTAATGCATCAGCGATGAATTGTCCAGCTGCTCAGGACTTTGAAGATCTTTTGCAGGTAAGCAACATACCATTATTATGAAGTATGCTCATGCTCTTGTAAGTGTGTGCTTCCAGTCTTTGAGGATCTCCTTCCTGAGCCCCATAATTCACAGGTTCTGGACCTCCTTTTTGATCTCGCAACGTGGCATGCATATGCAAAGTTGTGCTTGCATACTTCAATTACACTGGATTTTTTCGACACTGCTACAAGATCATTAAGTCACACGGTGCATAAATTTCTGAAATCAACCTGTGAAGATTACATCACTTGAGAACTACCATGAGAGACAGCCATGTGAGGGAGGTGGAATGCAGCAAAGGCACCGAAGGGGCAGTGTGTATCCAAGACATCTATTGGGCCGAGACTAAAGAGGCTTAACCTACAAACCTACAAGTATCATGCTCTGGGTGATTATGTGAACACTATCCATCAGCGAGGGACAACAGATAATTATACTATCCAACTGGTATTGTCTGTTACATGTGTGGATTCTGTACTAATTGATGATATAGGGTGAGTTTGAGCATCGACGATTGAAATGATGATATCGACATACTTCAAAAAATCATGCCACAACTGTGGGTACCATGAGCAGGCTTGAGGCGCGAGAGTACCTTGTTCGGCATGTTATAAAGGCTCTTGAGGAAGGTCAGCAGGGAGCACACCAGGATGGCAAAGCAGGAGACTTGGATGAAGTCAAAAAGAAACAGGAACACACATCCCCATCTAGTCATTACTACATCGGCAAGTCATCTCAGAACCCTATTGATCTCACGGTATGGCTTGGGTCACATTTGAAAGACAGGGCTATGAAAGTAGGTGTTTTCTAGTACTGCAGACATTTATTGATGGCTTATAGGATATCATGGATCAACTGAAGGATTACCTCCTTGAGTGAGTTCACAAAGTTGAGTTTTGCAGTGAGAGAATAACATTTACAGATGCTGCATGTGATAATCTCATCATTGCAGGGAATGCAATGTACGAGCACCAGACACTCTTTGTCAATTACACTACATATGACCTCCGACAAGAACAAGAAACCATCAACCCCAGAACACATGGAGATATCATGCTCTTGTCATATGAAACAGACTCCAATTGACATCCTTATTGGTACGCACATGTCATCAAGATATTCCATGTGTTTGTTTGATACTATGGTGAAAACGTGCAGTTGCATGACCCTCAGCGCATGAACATCCTGTTTGTGCGTTGGTTTGGCCGGGAAAATGGTCACCAGTCTGGTTTCTCTGCACGTCATCTCCCACATGTTGGGTTCATACATGAGGATGATCTGGATGCATTCAGTTTCTTGGACCCAGACGTTGTAATCCATGGTGTTCATTTGATTCCAGCTTTTTCTCTCGGAAGGACAGATGAACTCCTTCAAGGTGCATCTTTTGCATGATGAGAAGAAGATGCCAACATTGATTGGTGATCATTTCATGTCAACATGTGAGTGAATCACTATGGAGTGCAGCATAGTACTTATTTGTTGAAAGATTTGCAGATTGCGATATGTTCATGCGGTTCCATGGAGGTGGAGTTGGACACCTCATATCTCGTGGATGGGATGACTTTCTCCAGTCAGATGGGCACGTCTCAGATGTGGGGAATATAGGAGGAGGAGGAGGAGAAGGAGAAGGGAGACAGAATGGATAGAGAAGATGATGAGGTGTTACGACCGCGTAACAAGTGACACCAACGTGTGTCAAGTTCCTAGCATCTTGCTTCTGATCTGCGGAAGGTCCTATGTACGCCTAGTCCCACCGTGACTAGCGTCGAGTGTATACTCTCCTGAGGATGAAGAGTATGATGAGGAGAGGAATCCTAGACCAGCAGCGAGAAGAATCCTAGACCAGCGGCGAGAGGATCGAGCCAGCTGGGAACCCAAGCACATGGTAGATTGTGTAGGTTAAAGTTAGAGAGTAGATACAGGCAGAGCGCGAACATATATACTGCCTGAAGGTGTTTAGGGCAGGTGAGACTAAATAGGTAAGAGTCCTTTAGGGGAGGCACTATGGTGATGACGAAGTAAGAAATGCGTCGCGTATAAGAAGCACGTGATGTAATGGGGAAGTGTCCTCGGGAGAAACAGGGATGGGAGGAATCGGAAAGGAATATGAAATACGGAAGGAAACGGAATGTGATCAGAAGAAGGCAGTGCCCTTGGAGGAAGTCGGAATTGGTTGGAAGTCCGCGAAGGCTTCGTTGGATAACTCATATTCCTGCAGGGAAGAGATGATGTCGTCCCATAGGGAAGACTCAGGATAGTCCAGTGGCAAAGATGAAGGAGAAAATAAAGGGGGGGTGTCACCACTCGTAACATGAGGAGGATGAGGATGAGGGAGATGAGGATGAAAATGAGGACGAGAATGAGGAGAGCTCATTGGAGGAGGTATTGGCAAACAATGGGAAGGACTTGGAGTTAGACAATGATTTGTACACACAGGAAGGATGTGGTGCTCTCTAAAGATTAATACAATGCGCTTGGATATTGTTTCTGATTCACTCTAATCGTTGTCATCATTGCAACTAAGAATTCTGGAGTCATGGCTTGTGCACACATATTATGGGTGTGTTCATGCTGTGTACGGGCACCTGTAATATATTTGTTCTGTCGTACAGCTGGTGTGACAATGAGTGATGATAGTGTAGCATGTCAACAAGTCGCGTGATGCTGATGTCGAGCGATGTCATAGCATGTATTGTCATGTTGGTGATGCCATGACTGCCTTATTGGGCATCATCAGAGTTTGACAAATTTGGTGATGATGGAGTTGGAATTCCCAGGTCTTGTAACCTGATGAGAGTTTTTCAGAAATATTGCGGGGTCATGAACCAAACAAACCAGGTAAATAGGAGCCGGCTGCATGGACAGATGCACCATATGCAGTTCAGGTTCTCTTGTCTGCTAAAACTGCCCAGTCCCAGTCATTGAAGTTGTCATTGACATCGCAATCAATCGTTCCTTGCCAAAGTGAGATCAAGAGGTCACTGATATTGGTTGCAAGGTGCATTATGTTAGTCATCATGCAGTATGGTATGCCAAGGGAACGTGAGGTGGACAGACCAAGTATTAGCAGAGCCTTTGTAATGCCAGTTTTAGTTTTATGCTGTTCATATTGGGTCTGGTTGGGGGATGCAACAAGTTGCCTGTGGTTGTCAGCATATGTTTCAGAGCCATCAGAAGGTAGATTGAAGACATTGACATCAGGGTGGTTGGAGCCTGGAGCACATTGGTCTCTTGGTTTGATGAGAGCTGGATAATAATGGCAACCACAGAACTTTCAGCGATTGAGGACTCCACAGTAGAGATGGCACCCATTCTTTCCACTATGGCCCACCATGCCATCCCAGTATGTTAAACCTGGGCCATCTGCTGTGGAGTATAGCAGATACAAGTTAGACCGAAACACAATGTTCTGATCTGCATCCCAAATCCAGAGGCCTTCGTTCTGAAGGGCTGAGAGGTGATATACACCAATGTAGAGAAAAGAGTCAATATTCTTCAGCTTGTTGGGTCCTGGAATAAACCTGCCTGGTAGAACATTGATTTTCTTGCATTGTCTGTTAGGAGAAAGGTTGACAAGGATCCATATGTATATTCAGCAGTCCGAATCCTTGTGCTTGTAAAGTTGTGCACTGTCAAGTGATATCATGAGGACAATATCATTCTCCTTGATGTGTCCATCCAGTACTGGTCCAAGGTAGTCTAACTCCATCACAAGATCGTCTATGATATTGGGTATTTCTCCTGTGTGATGGATTTCAGCAAGGACTTGTTGGGTGCATTCATAGAGGTAGTGCATATCTTGCATGGATTGAGGATCTTGGTATTGTGCCTAAAGCTGGGGGCCAATGGGAATGGTCATAAACTTTTTCACTGCAAACTGTATTCAACCATTGTTTGCATGAAGACAGTTCTGATCCCAATGAGATTTCCCACAGATCGGACAGTGCTCAAGGTCAGCAAAGGGTCCAGTAAAGGCAGCACATGAGTCAAGACACATATCATGCTCCATGTATTCAACTCCAGTATATTCAGCAATCCTCTTCTCAACCATATGAAAACTAAGCATGTTGGCACAAACTGGCGATTCAGTGAAGTTGAGTTGAGTTGATCGGTGAATTTGCTTATATGCATCTTGAGACGCGTGTTCGAGGGCCAAATACATTGAGATGCTGTGTCGAACCCCACGACTCTCAATATTGACAGGTGCTTGCAGGGGATTCCTCAAACGCTCAACTCCATCAGGTGTCATCTTGTTCACATTGTCATCCAGTGAGGCATTTCACACCATGATAATAAACCACAGCTGATTTTGTATTTTAGCGAGCACAGCAGTGCAGCTAAGCTGGTCTATATCAACATCAAGTGGTCTTCTGCGATCAAATTGAACTTCAGGTAATTGTGGACATGAGAATGGAGGGGATGGCAGACGAGAGGATGGACAAGATGGCAGAGGTGATGGTGAATGAGACAATGGTTGAGATGACGGGTGAGATGGTGGGTAAGACAGAGGCAGAAGGGGCTCATCATTGCCAGAAGGCCCCGCCTGTCCAGGTGGAGGAGATGGCAGATGAGAAGGTGGGTGGCAAGATGCTGGGCGAGATAATGGACAAGATGGCGGATGAGATGAGGGACAAGATGTTGGGCGAGACAGACCCTGAGGCAGAAAGGGCTTGTCATTGCCAGAGGGCCCTGCCTGCCCAGGCCCTTCATCTTCAGCAGCAAAGGCTTGTTCATTGTCCTATTTAACTTTTCGAATCCTGACAAAAAAGTAGAATTTGATAGATTACTTACTGTTAAAGCTATCCTTGCACGCTTATGCAGCCATAATAAGAAGCCATTGCTCCCATCCGAAAAACCTGGGGAGCGAGAAGAGCATGCATTGTTGGTGTAACCTGGACTATATCTCTTCTGTCATTCTTGTTCCAGCCTTTCAGCCAGCAATCGAGTGGGGACAGGATCTCTTGCAGCTCGAATTTGCTGCTTCTCCTCCTGTGTGCTGACTTGGGTAAGATGTCAATACCATGTAGCCTTAGAGACTTTGTGGGGTTGTCCAAAGCCATATTTTGTACATGTACATGTTCAGAGCAGGTCTTCTGCAATATCCTGGGCGGTGGATGTGTTCAGCATGAGAGCCTGAGGAGTAGCTGAATGAGGAAAGTTAACACAAGTAGATATATCTGAGATTGTTACCTGCACAGCTGCAAGTGTGGCTGCTTGTTGGACACTGCTAGCATGCAACAAAGAGATACAGTGTGCAGCGTGCACTTACCCTGGCACAGTCTGTTGGGCTATGCTAATAGAGTAACAAGGTTCCGGTTGATTGTAACACAAATAAACATATTTGACATGCTTGGATGTGACTACACATACACAGACACAAATAAACTGATCTTGTCATTGCAAGTTTTCACAGGGGTTCAGCCCTGAACCATGGACAGTCGCACCTGGGAAGAAACAGAATGATGAGAAATGCTGTTTGGTTGTGATGGGACAGATGGTTGATGGTATTGGTTGTTGATGTGGTCATCCTCAACAGCCATTCCTCTAAGGCCTAGTAATAGTTTGTTCTTGACCATAGATATGACATTGAATGTTCCGTTTTGCCTGGGGATTGTTCACACTTGCTGCAGAAGAAATAGATGTGTTCCTCTTTGATGTCAGTGTTGTGGACCCAACCAGAGTTGAGGCCCTTGAGCACAGGCCCTGTACTCATCCCAACTCCAAACATGTTAGCTGCAGTTGCTGGCGTGAACTTTGCCCGCAGATGTGCCTTGGGAGGAGCATCAATCAAGACTTGACAGGGAGATGATGTACAATGCACATTGCTCAGCAATATAGATGGGGAATGACCCAAGGAGCACATAGACAATCCCAAAGGTTTGCAAAATGTGTCCCCAGGATGTGATACCACTGTCATCATACTGAGGAGTTGGAGGGGCTGGTCAGGCAGGTTGTATGATATCTACAACATTGAGGTGGAGATCTGGGCCACTGTTGCTGTCACTTGCTTGCACAACTGAGGGAATCCGGGGGTTCCTGGGAACCCTCCCACTTGTTCTACTGTAAATTTTCTCAGATACAGTGACTTAGCTATAATGATAATTGATTGGTAATCGAACTTTGGGCAAACTTTGCAATTGCATTCAGCCAGCGTGAGTGTATGAAGCAGTGATCACGACATATACAGTAACTCTGGCACATGATACTTAGGGCAAAAGTAAAATTAAAAAGTGACAAAAAATAGACAGCAGATTGCTTGAGCCTGCATGGATGATGAAAACTGTATTCCCAGTAAAAATGGAAGCTAGCGTTGTTGTTCACTGGTATGGGTACGTGCGAACACCAAACAGTGGCCTTGCTTGTAATGGGGGGGTGGGGAGTTCAAACATGTTGTGAACTGGACCCCAAGGCAAAAAGGAACGCTGCAAAATATGTAGACTTGGGCAATGAAAATTGGAAAAAGGATGGAAATGAACATACATTGCCATTGTGGTCACCTATTCAACTTGCTGGTAGATAAGGAGGACTGTAGGCATCTTTTGTGGGGAGAATGTGGGCAGGCATTTGGTAACGTCAGTGAGGACAGGCAGCTATGTGTCATATTCCAGAAATCCTGTATGTAAGTCCAACCCCAGTCTTCCGGACCAACTCTGCTTCTTGTACCTACAAACTCTGGTGCATTCTCATTCGAGACACAGCCCCTGACCCCCAGACCTTGTCCATACTTACAACCCTACTTACATACATCTTCCATTGCCTCCAT